>JACCGJ010021044.1:0-15727 GCA_013407085.1 Atriophallophorus winterbourni | reverse complement strand
TTTATTCATGGCCATGGGTTTTAAACCCAGTCTACATGAGTGGGAGCTCATGTGATTGAACAGGTTGGTCGTACCAACCTTACCCAACAGTGCCACACAAGCGCAACTTGTTTAATAAAATCAAGCATTACAAAATATGTGTGATCCACTTATGCAGCAATCATAGATTATCAAATACAGTTCTGTTGTAGATGCTTCAAACTTTTTGGACGGCCACATACTCTGCGACAACCAACACCAGGCGGTAGCGGTCCTTGTCTTCCTCTGCGAGTTTTCGTACTCATAAGGCTACCGCGCATGTGCAACCTCAGTATGAAAAGGGGAGGGATTGCAAGTTGTATCTATTAGTTTAATTGTGAACATTGCTCAAAAGTTCTGAGCAAGTTACTATCAACAAGTGTAAAGAATTTCGGTTTCAAAGTTGTATGAACGTCCTCCTGGAATACAGCGTTCTGTTTCCTGATGCAAGCGAATGCTTCTACTAGTTTGATTAGGGCTTCGAGCATTTAATTGAAGCAACTCAGCGGAAAATCGATAATGGTTTGGTACTCATGGTATTACGTGGTTTTCACGGCAAATGATCGATAGAATTGTGACATGCAGAATTCCTGGGCCACTAGATTCTATTCATGCGTAGAACTAGGCAACGGGTGTGTCTTATGGGAGACGCAGCCATCTTTGTACCGAATGTCGAGTAAAACGATCGAACGCTTGTGGATTGAACCTAGGCACAAGCAATGTTAAATATTCGGTATTATATGTCGGCACAATATATCAATTCTTTGTTGTTGCTTTATTGGTGCCTAGAGAACCTGTGAGATGGAATGTTTACCATGCTTTGTGCACATATGTGCAATCTGCACCGCTTGTATCAGCATATTCGTTTTCGTTGTTTACATGATAGATGCCCATTTATCCAATTCAGTATATCGTTGGATTTGCCATTCCGTGTTTTAATAGTTTTCCGCTTTAGCAGAATTGTCACATCCAAAACATTAATGGATATACGTGTTATCATTTCTAAGATTTTTTTAACAGGAAACCCACTTTTACTACTACGAAACAAATTGGGTAATGATGAAATCTTAGCTCGTTTTTTTGTCACAGTTACACACATGGAACACGATTCTGGTCAATGAAATTGATTAGATTGAAATACAAACATGAAAAAATGGTTATCGAATCTTTAACAATATCACATAACTGAAACAAAATGTTCTCGGGAAGTGTTTTTTGAACCGTTCGGGAAACATTGCATTTCAAAACGTGTAACGAGGCAATTTATCATTTTTAAATCAATCGCCTTGTAAGACGTGAACGATTTTAATTTATTTGAGGCAGTTACATGCAATGCAACGATTTATTAACTGGATCAGCCAATAAAATTCAAGGGTGCATATTTGTTCAAGGTTACTACTGCAAAACAATGGGTAAGGAGCATTTGGTCTTGCGATGATTTCATTGACCGGATAAGACTTATCAAGATTCAAGATTCAAGATTCAAGATTTTATGGTTGAAAAAGCAATTACTTTACAATAACCATGCAGTTGAACTATAGGTACAAGTGTATATGTGTGTAGAAAAAATGTCAAAATCAAAATAATTCTGGTAACGATAGATTATAAATAGTTCGGGGCATAATTTGGATTGGCTCTCAGGAAATCGTCTAGTTTTAATTTAAATATAGAAAAGTGTTTGAGCTTACCAAATCGGCTGGCAGGGAATTCCAAGCGAAGCAAATACGTACAGAATAAAAATACCTGCGACAGTTCTGATTGGAGTGGGGTATTTCCAACTTGCAGTTGTGACCGCGGTTGTTGCTGGATGTTCGTCGGTGAAATAGTATATCCAAAGGGGGGGAAACACTGTTAAGGATTTTGAATGTGAGGAGGAGGTCGGCTCGCAGTCTCCTTTGTGCAAACGTCGTCAGCTTCAGTTTACTTAGCCGGTCAGCGAATGGTAGGTTTTCGAGCCCAATGACCAACTTTGAGGCTCTGTGGTATATGCGATCCAATAGTGAAATGTCTTTTTGAAGCCATGGAGTCCAGGCTTGTGAAGCGTAATCAGTAAGCGGGTGTATGTACGTGTTCATCATCAGAGAAAAACATCTCTGGGAAAAACGTACGAATATCCGCCTTAACATACCGAGCATCCGAGACGCGCGTTTGTAAACGGCTTCGCATTGTAGACCATTTTTCAGGCTACCGCAAATCCAGACACCCGGGTCTTTTTCTTCTTTGGTGTACTCCAGGATATTGTTGCCAAGCTTGTATGAATGAGAAAAGCTTAGCACACGACCAATGTGCATGATTTGAGACTTCTGCATGTTTAGCGGTAGGTTATTTTCAGATAACCACATTTGCACAGCATCCAAGTCACTTTGAAGCACACTGCAATCCTCGGCAGTGCTGATTTTTTCCATATTTTCATGTCATCTGCGAACAGAACCATCTTACTGCCGCGTGGTGTTGGCAGGTCATTCATATAGATCAGAAACAGTATCGGTCCGAGCACGGAGCCCTGTGGAACACCGCTAGTGACGTCGATTTCCTTCGATAGTATACCGTCAACTCGAACCCGTATATGTCTTTTGCTGAGATAGTCTCGCAGCAAGTCGTACAGTCCTCCAGCAATACCGTGTTTCTTTAGCGTGTTCAGCAGTAAGTTGTGATCAACTCTGTCAAAAGCTTTAGAAATGTCTAAGTAGCATGCATGAATACTGCCTCCGGCGTCCACTACACTAGTCCAGTCGTCCGAACATGTCAGCAAATTAGTTAGACAAGAGCGGTTTCTGCGAAATCCGTGCTGGGCAATTGTCAAGAGTCCGTTCGATTCCAGGTGGCGCACTACTTCTGCAGTGATTATGCGCTCAAAAACCTTTGAAACCGAAGACAGCAATGTCACAGACCTGTAATTTTTTACTTCAGAACGGCATCCACTTTTGTAAATTGGTGTAATTATTCCCAGCTTCCAATCAATTGGTACCATTCCAACTTGAAGCAATTCGCTAAACAGACGAGATAAAGGTCCCGAGAGCTGCGCATGACAGCTTTTGAGGGGCTTCGGTGAAATTTTGTCTGGTCCCGGAGATTTCTTTGCGTTTAACTTTCTTAAGTGCTGCGCAACCCCCCTCGGAGTAATTAATATTTCACTCAAAGTGGGACGATCATAACGAATGCTTGGTTCCTGTTCGTGCTCTTTGGATTTCGGTGCAAATACTCCAGCATGAAAGTCTGCTAACAAATCAGCGGTTTGTTCAACGGATTCTGTGAACCTGGACGAAGTTTTCAGGGCAAAGACTCCTGGTTTAATATTTGTTCTATCGTTTACAAGTCTATACAATAGCTTCGGATTCTGGTGCATCTGAGTAATCAGTTGCGTTTGGAACGCTTGTTTATCATCTCGAATTAGGCTGATAACTTTGTTTCTCAGTCGTGTAAATTGTGCCCAAGAATCAGCTGTGTTGGTAGCCTTGTGAAACTCCCACGCTACTGCCCTTTGTTTCATCCACTTTTGGTCCTGCTACGTAGCTTAAATTTGTTACGTCGAGAATTTTTCTTCGGGACGAGGTTTGAATGTTTCTCTAATATAAGTTTCAGGTGTTGTAGGAGAGAGCGCCAATGACTGTCTGGATCGGAGTAATCCAACTGTATGAGACTAATGCTTTGAAGCTCTGCACAAAGGGTACGGTAGTTTACCTTTCTGAAGCATTTCATTCCGTCAAATTTGCGCCTAGCACTACAACCGTAGTAGAATTCTAGGACAACGTGGTCGCTCCGTCCGATCGGCGGTTTATAGATGATAGTTTCTACAGCGGTAGGATCAGATGTAAGTATCAAGTCCAAGGTAGACGGCCTGTCAGCTCCCCTCATACGAGTAAATCCTTTAACGTGGTGATAGAGGGGTGTGTAATCCAAGACTGCTCGAAGTTCGTGTTCAAATGTCTCTGGTGGATGATCATCACGGTTATATAGCTGAGGAAGGTTGAAGTCTCCCATTACCAAAATTTGAGTGTTATATCGCGTTGTTACATATTGCAAAGCAGTAATCAGTTTATTGTTCAGGTCGAGGTTCGAGGTTGGAGAACGGTAAATCACTCCAATAACGCACTGGTCACCAGAAGTAAGAGTTATAGAACACCAAAGCGTGTCGGGTATATCCATATTTTGGTCATTCATAACTCTGCAAATAAATGATTGTTTGCAGTAGAGTGCTGCTCCTCCGCCATCACTCAAACGGTCACGTTGAAATAAAATCATGCTTGGTAAAGAGAGTTCTAGATCAGAAAACGAGGTAGTGAACCACGTTTCTGTTATGGCAACTATGTCTGGGTTCGTTTCATCACAAATCTCGGAGAGGTCGTGCAGCTTATTGATCAGGCTGTTTGCGTTCGTATAGATGCACTTAATTGTGTTTTTTATGAGTAATGACGGGGTGTAAGCTGTTTGGTTCAGCAATTTGCTAGAGAGACTTTGTGTGTTTGTATATAAACAATCAATAAAGTTTGTAGTGTTCATATCATGAGAGGTTATTGGGGGTCCGACTCTGTCAAAGCCGGAATGCTCACGTTTTTTGAAGTGGCGCATGAGGTTCCAATTGAACTGTGACACTTGGCGTAGGTTGATCAGTACTATCCGTTTGCTGAATTTCGGTTTTGATCCTGGGCAAGCTTAACTTCACGTTTTGGGGTAGATATCTTCTGTTTGACTTCCATTCGCGTTTGACATTATCGGTCATTTCGGTTGTCAAAAAGGTTAGCATCAGACTGCTAGGACCTTGCCCTTCATAATTTGTAGACATCGGCATCCTGAAAGTGCTTACAAGTATGGATGTTTTAACGCCGATCTTTTCAGCTAAGTTTTTCCACTGATTGTTATCGTGCTCAAACTTTAGAGAAGGATCGTCTGCAGCGTAATCTGGAACACCCATAAGTAATTCAAGGTAATTCAAGGTTTTTAATGGTCTAAAAAGCAACAAGCTCAACAACAACCATAGGATGGTAAAAATTGAAATTTAAGTGTATAAACAATACTTCTTGGATTATTTTCCTCTCGATATTTCTTTGTCGTCCTTCGCTCCCACCATGGTAGATCCGGAAGGATACGACTTGTAGATTTGGAAACATCTCTAAGCTTGTAAGCATTTAAAAGTACGTTTTCCACATCCTCAGCTGATTTCAACGTAACTTATAAAAGACGAATCATTTTTGCGGGGGGAATTCATGTGACGGTGTAGCCGAACAATTGATGAGGGGGTAACTGGGGACAGTTTCATCTGACTACAAAGATTATGCCACGCCACTAAGTCGTGCTTCTGTTTGGCTTCGAGCGCACATGTACAACATGAACCTGTACAACTTGGAACTGATCGGGTTTCATAAATAAAATCCAAACTTTGTGAGTGCATGGTAATTCTGCGACGAGATCGCAACAAACGCTGGCTGTGTCGTGGCTATCGAATAGAAAGTGGTCATATTCAAAAAAAAGATTATATCTATAGCGAATTGAGCTAAGAAAGTTAACTTTGGTGTATACAGCACCGTAAAAATATGAGAGCTCTAATTTTTGAGTTAGGGTGAACTTGTTGTTTGCAGTTACATTTTGAGGCATATTATGAAGTGTCGTAAACAAGATAGATGCTGATTCCGGCTGCTAATATGTGATCAATTAGAAAAATAACAAGAGACACTAATTGATCGAGCATCGATCGACACAGATGACGTTTTGGGTCAATAGCAACTCCCGAATCTATTTGAATAATAACGTAAAGAGGTGAAAAATATTTATACTTCGAAGCCATTGTTTAACTACGCTCGTATAAGCAACCACGATGTTCAAAGACAGAATTGCATTGTGATTATTTGTCAAGGCGCTCATGAATGACTAATGTAATGTGTTGCTCACATCCTCCGAAATTACACTCCACTACCGGTCTCTGGCTGTTTGCCGTCATCAGATGGAGACAGTAAGATTCGGTTCAGTGAGTCTCAAAACAGTGGACGAGAACTTAAGGATTTATGGTTAAAATTTTATTACCTTACAATACCACAGGAAAATGAAAATCTGGAAAATATAATAGTATAAAAGGAATAGAGTATATCAAATCTGAGGCTCACTAATAAAGGTTTTTCGCATGGATGATTGGTAAAAAATCTAAGTGTGGGGAATTTGAGCAACACCTAACTTTCGTCAACCATAAGTTCCGCGAGTGCTTGACCAAGGAGCACAATGTGATTCTGTGTTTGAATATCTTGGTTCGTTGTACGAACCTTATTGAACAATATCTGCCAAGAGTAACTCTTTACCACCTGTGAGCTATTTCATGGCATACTGGACCTAATCTTACTGTCTCCACCAGATGACAGAAAACAGCCGAAACTCAGTTATGGTGCAAGTGCGGGGGATGTGAGCAACAAATAACTTGCGTAAAACGGTTTAGTTTATAAGGTATTTACGCACATTCTATGTAGATCAGTGGCAAACATCGACAAACGGGTGCCAATCAGACTTTGTCATTGATTAGTTTACTTTTTGCTGAAGCCAATCTTTCCAGGAAATCAGCCAGACATTGATGAAACCTTTTACGCATCCTCGACGTCAAAATTCGACCTCAGGATAGTCGCTGAAAAAGCTAAGGTATTTTTTCTATTCGTAAGTCATCAATCCAACATTTGAGCGTCCAGGGTTTCTCGGTTGAATACGTTCCAGTCTTCAAATAACTTGGTTCCCGTATGTTACTCTACCGTCTAGCGAAATATAAAGTCATCTGGTTGCTTGTGCAAGCAAAACGTGTTCCATTTGGCGTAATCCTGGGATTAGTCTGAACGCAAATCTACGTGTTTACCGGGCCCTCATCCATACTAATTTGTGGATTTTAGGCTTATCACATTAGGTCACAGATTATCGATCCTAAGTGGTCTTCGACCAGGATGATATATGAAAATCTTGGGCGTATGAGATAGTGACTAGGCGTCTAACGCTGCTGTTTGGACGCAATATATCAAGATGCATCTGCTTTCCAATTAAATCCAACGACAAACACTGCAATGGTTAGGGCGCTTTCTTTGAAACACAGACCCATATCTCATCAACTTTGTACTAGACGCTATACAAACCAGTAGTTGGCGACCAACTCAGGGTGATTATTTGATGAGCATGCTGTAGAATAGTTAAGAGAATGTAGATACTCTGCAAGTGTCTATCGTCAACGTCGTTCGAAGGTGAAAAGCTGACTGAAATACAAGATGTAACTGTCTCACCTTTGATTGATTCATATTGACTGGCGACGCTTGATCCATAAATTAAGTCGGCTAATTCCATTGCGGAGCCGGCCGCACAACAATATAAATGAAAATAATTTATATGCTTTGTTGGAGAATGTAAGAATACAATTACTTACAGTGAAAACACATGTAAAGGTACATATGTTAAGCATTGAATTTGAACCTGTTTTTAATATGATATCAATAGAAAAGGAGAAATTATAGTGGATTTTGTAACCAGGAAACGTTTAAGCCGTTTAAAAATGAAATAAGTAGACTATAGCACTTGTTTTTCCTGCAATTAACGGCAGATATTCACTTATTCATTCCAAGTGCATATTGCTGGATTAATTATAATCTACTAATTCCACCTAATTCTGTCTAAACAATTAGATTCGCCTCAGTATCCCACTATCCGTTTAACATTTCGGAGACACATTGGAAGCGTGTTTAGTCTAAAACACGGATAACAAAACGCTACTTCCTATGACCGACATGCTATAATGCCAATTATATTTGACATTTGGATTCTCATCCTCATCTGAGAATTATTGATTGCATTAAATTTGCTACTAGAATAACTACTGATGAGTGCACGTTATAACAATGACCAAGATTGAAGATTGAAGAAGAAATTGAATTCAATTAAGACTTCCATTTAGTATGCAACATTTTTCGTGGCTCACACACGAAAATCCCTGACATAACAAATCCTTTTTCTAGCTATTTTCTTCATTAATGGGAGTCAATGAGTTCAAATAGATTGTTTGAACCAGTGCTAATGAAAATGAGTATTATCATTGTTTGCGAATCTGCAATTTAATATCATGTATGTCTGGTCAATCGGTTTTGCTGTCGAATTAATTTCCCGGATAACAATTGCGTGATTAGTTTCAACCATCCTTCCACATAAACAAATTTATACATACAGACGACTGTTACTCAGATTGGATGACCACAAATGGCAGCAAATAGACGAACACTGGTTGTGGTGTCTGTGCTGGGGGGGGGATGTCAGCCCTTCAAACGGGCCTCATTCATTGACTCCTTGTTGGCTCAGGTCCACTCTGTAACATCGGTCATTTATTGATTTGTTTGCCAACCAATTAAACGTGGATTGGATGCAAGTGTGATTGTTTACCATTCTCCACAGTTTCAATATTATTAATCCTAGTCTTACTGTCTCCACTTGATGACGACAAACAGCCAGAAACAGGTTGTAGTGTGTAGGTGTTAGGTATGTAAGCACAATCAAAATTGACCATCTTTCAAAATAATTCAAATAACCAATACGAAATCCAACGATACTCATGTGACTTCTTAAAAATTAGTACAAAAACATGAAAAAACGTTGACCGGTTGTGATGGAAAAATCAGCTGAAGCTACTTATTCCAGTTTACTAAACACCTACTGAGAAACAATGTTCATTTGCGTGCATTTCAATTACACAAACACCACACGGCGGTATCGTCCTGTTTACACCCATCATGTAGGGGCACTACGTTCAGGATACGCATGAGCTTTAAACTGAGCAAATTTATCTTATAAACCAAGCAAACGCGATAACATAAATGGATTGTTTTCAGATTATTTGAGACATGAACTCGTTTTACGAGATAGGTGAAAACCTAAGCGAAACCCTTGACCACAGGTACTGTTTCTACGACCATTGTATCGAGAGGTTTTGAGATTGATTTCCAAAACGGGAATAAATAGTAACACGACAAAGCATTCTTTTCAGATAAATGTGTCAAATCGTTGTGCACGACCATACATGTTAACGATACAAAGAAGTTTCTTCTGTTCGCAACGCCATAGCAACCTAATTGTTCGGTGTTGAACGGCGAAACCCAGACAGCTGTCTTTTGCGCCCTATTAGATTTCCGCTTGAAAAACCGACTTGTTTCGCCAGGTGATTGAAGTGAAAATTTCATCGAAACTGTCTCAAGTCATCGATATATTATTTGATAGAAAAGTGACTGTGAGTAAAAATTATTCCACAGAAATTAATTTCAATTATAGTCCACGAATCGAACTTCTATTGATAATATAAATACTCGATATTTGTATAAATTGTCACTTGAATAACGCCCCATAAAATAGCCAAAATATTGCGAAGAACGTTGCATCCAATAATTTTTGTTTAAAACGTAAGCACATATTGATTGATTGATTTATTTGTTTGTTTGTTTGTGTAGAAGAACGACAATTGCTGAAGCGAATCTAATATGTTCCCCAAATCATCAGTTCATCATGACTCATGACTCACGATGCATGTGGTAATAGTGATGTTATATATATATATATATATATAGTTAAAATTAGCTTAGCTCAATTCTATAACAATAGTGCTGTCATCATTCATTCTATGCTCATCATACTGTTCTTATTATTACTCCACATTCTACGTTGAACAAATTTCCTAAATAATTTTTCTCTCTAGTATGCCACTGTTAAATGGGGTTCTTTCACAGAACCACGATTTTTAAATACGGAATCACAAGGTGATTTTTGGCGAAGCACTCAAGGCGCTTATAAACGACCAAAATATTGTAGTGTTCACATCCCTTTGTTTACAAGGCTAACTAAACTTAATCTCACTGTCTCCACCCGATGACGACAAACAGCCAGAAACCGGTAGTGGAGTGAAATTCCGGGGATGTGAGCAACACATCACTGTGGTCATTCATAAGCGCTTTGAGTGCTTGACCATAAATCACTATGTGATTCTGTGTTTGAACATCGTGGTTCGTTGTACGAACCATATGCAACAGTGGCATTCAATTATAACCTTGTTTGCCATTTATCCACTGTTTCACGTCTCATTGAACATAATCTTACTGTCTCCACATGATGATGACAAACAGCCAGAAACCTGTAGTGGTTTGGGTGGGGATGTGAGCAACAAAATATTTTACTTGACTTTTTGTCTGAAATCTCCCTCTCGCTTCGAGCAATTAACTGTCAGATTCGATATCGACAATGATGTAAAAGTGAGTCGTTTACCAATTCTGATCGCTAGAGATGGAAATAACTGTTAAAGAAACATTAAACCGAGAAAAATTAAATGTTAAATAAGACACTGGAGTACATTTTCGTTATTTGTTCTCAATTACACTTTATCATAAAATCCTTCTATCAGATGATTCAAATTCCTGGACATGTGAGCAATGAATAAGCGAAAGTCGAAGTAACTGTTGGGTTGAGCAGGTTTCGGAATTCTAACTTATTCTGCGCACAAAAAATCTCAACCGCATCTTCGCTATTTGCTAGATTATTTGAAGTCACTATAATTAGATTTGCCATGGTACATATTTTGATACAAGTTTTACACTTATGCCACTGCGGAATGTAACCATTTTAGAAATTGGCCGCTTCAAAGTGTGAATCAGTCATGAAACACTTGGCTGCTCCAATCGTTTTTAAAAGCAGTTTTCGTGTAAAGTATTGGATTGTTGAAGATTATAAAGTAAAAAGCAATCACTCAATTTCATATGGCATAATTGACAATAATAGATGAATGACTTCCTGCTAAAGTCAGAAGGAAGTTTTTATTCTTATCATGGACCGCTAACTAATATGGTGGTTCATTTAGCACGGAGCGATAAAAATGATATTCTGCCCGCTTGCCACGTTGATAAACTATCTTATTGTTTCCCGAAAATTTAACATTGAAGATTGGTGCCCGTGTGAATCTTTGAACTGCAGACTAGTCACAGGCTGATAATTCAAGTAAAAATATCTATTTATACAATATGCTGGAAAACTTCTAGATGAATCGGAAAAAGCACAGCAGTTTTTTATCAGCATGTGGGGCATAATCTGTGAATACTTATAAGAAATATATGAAAATTATTATGAAATTAATTTCGTGACTGTGGCAGGGTAGCCCCATTTTTCACTAGAGTGTGCAGATCGCATCAGGATTAATTCGCATTAAATCGTCAAGTTTCAGTTTAGTGATGTACACAAAAGAATAAGTTGTTGTTTTTGGCCTCCTTCGGTCGATGACGACCTTGGATGTACATCACAATTGCATGAATGAATTTTCATGTTCTGCAGCAATTTGAATGACTAAGCATTCCGATTCGGGAGGAACAATCTCTCCCGCAGCGCTTACAACGATAGTCAGAACTCGGTAGTAGGGCGTCAGTTGCATGCCAGCGGCGTGACCTACGTTCAGCAACCAAGAGCTGTATCTGTTGTTCCCCAGCTTGCAGACGACGCTTTACACAATGCCTCCAATGTTAGCGGAAGAGAACAAGTATAATCTGTGAATCTGTGCACTGCCATCACGTGCAACACACTACCGGTTTCGCACTGTTTGTACTTATCATGTAGAAGGACTGCTATCAGGATACGCTTGCGTAGAGGAATGCTAAACAAGTTGCCTTTGAAAACCCCTTTTGGATAAGGCTTGTACGCCCAAGTGGTTCAATCACATGATCTCACACACATGTAAACAGTTTTTGAAACCATGACCATGAACAAAAAGATTCATTTGCATGCATTACCATCACACACACCTCATGACCGGTTTCGCACTGTTTGTGCTCAGCACGTAGGGACATTATGATTAGGATCCGGTTGCCTCGAAACTATGACGGATTTGTGAAATATTTGCTATTGTATGCCACTGTTTTGATGAATGTGGAACGACAGATCTGTAGAATCTCATGTGCCCATAAACGTGTGGATGGGGTTAAACTAATGAGTTTGAATCAAAAAAAATCATTTGCAGGTATTTCATGGAATTGTCATCCTGATCCCACTGTCGGTACCTCATTAGTCCATACAGAACGAAACCAATTGATAGGTCTCTATGTTTGTGGTAGAACTCTATGCAAATTAAGATTTTTATTCTCGTGTAATTCTTATGCTGTTGTGCAAATACTGTCAAAGCGAAATGTTGTAGGATGCTGAAGCGCAATAAGCGTTATCTATCTAACATAGCTTCCAGTTTTAAACTAGTATTGTGTGAAAAGAAAACCACATAGAATGTGAAATCAAACGCTCGATTGTAGAACGACATTATTTGAACAAATGTAATGAAAATATTTCTAGACATACAAAGTGAATAATTTAGAATACAGATTATTTTGCTCACCTGTTATTGAGTTGTGCTCACGTCCACGTCTTTTCCGTCACGTCATTGGTACGTTTCTTCCAAATCCACATGTTCAAATTCATTATCTCACAAGTATTGATAATTTGATTCTCAAACAAAGGAAATAAATTTCAAAGAAGATTCATGCAAACAGCGCCAAATTTGAAGTACACTACGATATGGCATGCGTGCATGCATGGCTTCCGCAAAACAGTTAAAAATATGTACTAAAGGTAATTTCAAACGCTTACCAATCTAAACACGCATTTCCTTGTGAAAATTCAAGTCTAGGGAATCCACTTTGCAATCAATATGATGGATGCCTGAAAGTGAATCAATTGAAATTTATGCTCAAAGGATATTTTAGCTTTCAGATACCCGAAATATAATCCTGAATTTAATTATTATCGGATTCCGAATGAAATGAACTAAAGCTCTTTAGTTGAATGTAATCAACATAACCCATTCAAGAAATCATATTATATTTTCTAATGAAATATTCTTCTATTGTATAGTCGACTTTCGATAATATTAGTATTTAACTACTATCTATTTTTAAGTAGTGCAGTTACGAATCTAAATTGATAGATACATTCAATTCAATTTTTGCCAGATCGTATCAAATAGAGTTGCCTATAGTACAGATTTTATTTGCTTCTCATGCAACTATACCCAGTGTTGTTTTAATATGGATGGTTTGAGATATTCTCACAAGCTTTCTCGTAAAAGTTTTAGGTACGGTACGCTTACGTCACGAAATTGTAATAACAAGTTAATTTGGAATAGGCAAAAATTTATAAAATTTTAAGAATTGAATGATATGCCAAATAATCAGAATTTTAAACTTAAATAATCGCATATATATACTTAGAAATGCTTCTGGAGTCAATGTTTAGTAAAGATCTCTATTACTTCTTCTCTATTAAGATGTTCCTGAATTTACGGACGGATTTGATATCTAAATCCGAAGTGCAGCACTGGTACCATTACATTGGCCGAGGTCCATACATCAATGCTCCCGCGATGTCTGTTAAAATAACGCTTTTCATCGTACTTTCACAACAGTTCTTATAAGTTTTTCGTAGAAAACGTTATAGTTGTATTAGGTAATTTTAATTCCAGTGTTGATTCTCGCTCCTATTCTCGTGAGTCACATTTATTAGTTTTTGCAAACCCGTAAGTTTACATTGTCAATCTTATGTGTGACCATAATCATTTAAGGCGATTTAAACAAGCTTTTGCAAACATGCTCTACAAAAACTAGAAAATCAGTTAAAATAGTTTAAACCCAGTCGATTTTTCACATTATTTTTCGGTGAAACCTCGGATGAGCGACTGCTTGATGAAAATGGATCTGTGATGTCATAGATGAGGAATGTTGATTACAACAAAATCTAGCAGCAGGCTTAACGGCAATGCCTGAATGATTATGGGAACGAAGCAAACAGCTTTTGCAGTAAAGAGTCGTTTGTAAATGAAAAATGCTAGATCTTGGCATTAGCCCATAATGTTATTGACCGTTTATTTTTTTATAAACAGCGACGAGCTTAATTAGATAGCTAGAAAAACGTGAAGGTAGCTAATTAGATAAAGAAAAAAGTACTTAACTGATGTGACAGACAGAGGGTTATTTAGATACAAATTAAAATTTTTTGTTTGACAGTTCTTTATGCATGAACATTGGGGTTATATTCAAGTCATAGAGAGATTAACAGGCGAATAAATCAATATGTATCTAACTCAGTTAAAAGTTAGATAGATAAAATTTAAATATTTAAATAGGTACTGCTTTGATAGCTAACAATAATAACGAATGATTTTGAAGTCGTTATATTCAACCCGTTAGACATATGAGCAAATAGAAAAACTGGTGGTTTAGATTAAATCAAAGGTATATGTATTGGTAGCGAGATAAAAGGAAAAAAGTGCGTTGAGCAATTGGAGTTACCAGGTTTGAAATAGATTGATCAATAGATTAATATAATGAGAGACAAAATCAAGTATATTAAATTTTATGTATTGAGGTCGTGTTCACATTGTTATCAGTAGCATAAGCCTAGTAATTAAGTCGAAGGATTTACTAGATTAAAACAGGGTAGAAAATGGAATATAACCATTACGTGACCCTGTATCCGAATCCCGCAAAACTGTTTTCCGAACATACACAGATGCATATCGGGTGTTCGATTATAGTTGCAAACTAATTGTGACAACTTATTTGAAAATAAACCCTCAGTGAACATGGTTTAAAATTGCGTATGTTGCGGCAAGCACAACCAATCATTATTTGAAATCTACAATATATTCAATTTTATATACTAGATTGAAATATAAAATTACGTAGCGGCTCGGTTGTATCAAGTTAAACCATGCAGCTGATTTGGGTATCTGAATTCGAGAGTCCTGTGTATAAATACCCTACTAACCTCGAAACAATCCTATTGCTTGAATTGTTTGACTTTTATTTACAATCGAATGCCACAGTTCTACGCAGATTTCTGAGAAACATCTAACCAGCACTCATAGAATCCTTTACGGTCTTGTTTAACTCAAACCCATCAAATTATTTGCTCTGCAATTACAATTCAAATCATTGAAAGTAAATTTGAATTTTCCCTACTTCTCTCCGGGCAATTTTCCCGAACCTTTCAGTGTAATCGAGTCAGAAACGTGGGCAATTTAAACGCAACATTTCGACACAATCTCTCGCTCGCTCGTCCAAAGAGAGCGAGATGAATTCGCGAGCAAGAAGCGAATTCGTGCTGTGAAACGGGCATTTTCCGTTGCGTGATAATTACCGAAGTGGGATAAAAGAACAGTTCAAATCTAATATTTGTATTTCTAGTTTTCAATTAAAATTGGAATAATGTGAAGATTCGTGGGAGATTATCGATTTTACATGAACCCGATAAATTTTTGGGGAGTAAAATGAAATTTGAATTTGAATTATGATACATGCACATAATATTTTATGTATTGAGGTCGTGTTCACATTGTTATCAATAGCATAAGCCTAATTTTTAACGCTGAAGATCTACTAGATTATACCAGGGTAGAAAATGAAATATAACTATTATGGGACCCTGTATCCGAATCCCGGAAATTTTTGAAAACTTGTTCAAAACTGATTTCCGAACATACAAACATGCAAATCGGGTGTTCGATTAAAGTTGCAACTAAATTGTGACAACCTAGTTGAAAATAAATTCCTTAGTAAACATGTCTTAAAATAGTGGGTGTTGCGAAAAACACAGCCAATCAGCCAATCATTATCTGAAATCTCCAATAATTATATTTTGTCCCTTTGGATTGCGCTGCATAAAAGTATTTCTGTCACAATCATTCGGAATTTGGATA
>JACCGJ010021043.1:0-46289 GCA_013407085.1 Atriophallophorus winterbourni | reverse complement strand
AAATTATTATCGTAGATATTTACAACCTCTTTGTTTAATGAATGTTAGTTTTGTCATTCACTACTTAAATATATTATTGATTGCTTTTTGAGTTTATACGAAGCTGGTCTCGCACGAGATTCCAACAATGATGTTAGTTTCGATTTTGTTACGACTTTCAATATATGGGTGAGAATTGGCGATTACTCCATGATTGGTCGTGTCTCCAAAAGCTTGGTCGCTTTTGCCTGGTGAAATAGTTGTGTCTTCGAAGCAGACGCAGCAAGCTGCTGCTATATAATCGCCTTTGATTAAATATATCGCTTCCTTCTTATTCCAGCTAGTATCCACTCGAAACTGTTCAACATTCTACAAGCTTTCATATCTCATTTGACCTTGATGTTCACAATGTTGAGTTGATAATGCGAGTCGTGAAACCATATGTGCTAGCAATTCACGCAGTAACGTTTGAAATAACAGACATTTGGATATGTTCTCTTCAATTCGTGCAAAGGATTAGTAATAAGTTTAATGTTCCTAAATCAGAACAATAATTGAGGAAGCTAACTTACAGTTCATTGGACGGTGTTCGCTCTGGTACATACAACATAATTAAGTGTTTACTACGCCTGGAGCGAATAAAGAACAAACTTATGAAGCACTATATGCGGAGGTATAATAAGATTAGCAATATTACTCGACTGAAATTTACACATTGGGATAAACAATGTAATGAGAGCACATGCACCATGCGTGGTTGTAAATATCGATCTTGATATCGACTCTGTTTTAAATATTTTGATATATGATAAAGAAATTTCAAATATAAACATTGTTTGTATAACCAACGTTCGTCTAACGGATCCTGTGCGTCAAAAGCAAAACGCTACCAAATATCTACTCTGAATGATCTGTACAAACATTTCGTTTCTAAACTTGTCGAGTCTTGAAGCTATGAAAGTTATGAAGTTATGTGAAATTCTCGAGCCGACGCGTGTTTTTGGAACCCACAGAAAGTATATTTAACTGAAACATTATCAGCGCTTACCGGATGAAAACACGCCGTCGCATGAATAATTCTCACGGTCACATGTGGATCGATTTTTTCTTGTTTTGGGATGTGGATCTAGTGTCATGTTCGCACATGTTTGTGAGTGTCATATGGCCTGCCGGTTGATCCATAATGGGTGTTTTGTCGATTGAGAGTTTTGGCTGTGTTCGGTGACGAGATTTCGGCATTGAACAATAACCCGCGACCACTTTTGAACCACAGAAGATACAACACAAGAAATAAGGTATTGAAACGTGTAGCTCAAATTGGTGTTTGCAATGATGGTTTGTGATGGGAAAAACGTTTTGCGCGTAAACAAATTAATCTTTCTCGTCAAAACTGGTAACTTTGCTGTAAATCGACTTGCACGATCGAAAAGTATGAAATACGATAGATATCGTCGAGTGATAAACGGAATTCTTTAAATGGTATAAATCCGAGCAGATGAAACGATGATATGATCACAATTGTCAGAGCAATGAAAAATACGTCCACACAGCAGTAACATCAAGTCAGATGCTATTTGTCGGGGAAGATATTTATTCACGCTAAAATTCTATTCAGATGATCATGTTTGGCAAAATGTCATACATCGAACATTATAAATTAATGTTACAGTATTTGCGATGAACTGAAGCTTAGTACAATAAGACTCCTTAATATATTGAGGATAAAATTGATAAAACTTCATAATTTTGTACACCTTTATGAGTTTCAAACATGGGCAGTCTGTTTGAAATGTCATTGTCATACAAACTATGCCTCTGCTGCAATTGAATTAAAATGCAAGACCATAACAAACGTCTTATTTAATATACTACCAGCGTAATATTATAAGAATTCAACTTAATACGCAAGCAAATTGTCTTTCATTTCAAGCTGAAGTTTCTCTTACCATTAGACTGCTAATTATTCATGGTCAATATCTTTTGACATCTTATGATTTAGGTATATAACGGTGTCCAGTGTACAGCGATGCATCTGGTAATAAAATTAATACTCGTCTGATATGGATGGTACCTCAAGCAGGTGATCGTGAATTAGGTTATTCTGAATTTCAAAAGTTGTGATGAGCATGCTGGATGACGAACATATCCTGCAGATTTTTATGACCGGTGTAATCCTAATAGTATTCCAATGATGTCAGCAGAGAGCAAACGGCTCAAAACATTTTAATACCATAGGAGTTACCATGTTTGTGCCTGGAGCTTTGTTTTTTAGCATTACAGATACCTGCCCCATCTAGATATGAACACGTTAAAGGTACATGATTATGATTCGCATGTGTTTCTCCATCGAAATCCATTTAAATGTGTCTAGCTATCCGCATGGTAACATGAGCACACTTTCATGGTAGCAACAATTTTAAATGACTTCCTTAATTGCACAGAGTATTTGACTCCAAGCATTGAATTCAAATATAGCTGATTAACAGGTTTTATATCTGAATATATGAATTCGGTCAGTTATTTAGTCAATAACCTATTACCAATGAAGGATGCATGTAAAGAAGCTTCAGGTTCATTGTCTTTATTTCAACGAGATTAATTCGAGCGTAATCGTTGCATAAGCAGTTTCGAATGAAATTATGATGTTGAAGAAATGGGATAAAGGATATCCGAAAGCACGTCGCTCTCATACAAAGGATCAAACATATTTTACCTAAGTAATGCATACGCATTTAACCGATTTGTGAAAAATAGGAAATTTCTATTGTTCTTGCAAAACCTGTTCAAACAAAGATGATATCAACATCTTCCGGTCAAGATGAATCATAGTGATACATGAGTAATTTATTTCTCCAGCGAAAGTTTTTCCTAATATAGTTATAATCACATATATATTTCATCATTAGAAAATTTGCGCATCTTTGGAACGCAAAGAGAAGAAGATGTTTTCGATATGTGAATTCTCAGTAAAACATTCAAAGACCCTACATTATGAAAGTAATACGCAGGATTGAACAAAATCGAATATTTGCGTGAACATACACATATATTTAAGTCTTAATGCGAAACACTAATACATTTTTTAAACATAAACTGTTCTGTCTTCAAATCAATCGTTATTTCTACCGTGTTTGCTCGACTGAAACATCCACATTTATCGATCGGGTGCATATAACGTCGAATACTTGTCATGTACGTTGAGATGACCTACATTAGCAAAGTGATTGTTTTCACAGCTCTGCATGATTCACTTTAAGAATAACGTCCAGTCATTCATTCTCTCTGCTTTTTACAATCAATAACATATGTTTTGTACGACGGACAAATTTTTATCTATTCTGCAACATAAAACTATTGGCAATTCTTGGAACATAATTGCCGGAATATTGCATAATGTCAACAACAAATTATTATTCTATGATACAGTGTTATTTATCAAAATCCCAAGTTTAAAAAAGGTTAAATATTCATATGCGTATGAGAAGGAATAGCGAAACGTGTTTTATTGTTTTCAAATGGCTATAGTTGCAGCCAATCTGGAAATGTATATAAAGACATCCAGCTTCGATTTCATTATGTCCTATCACATTACTTTGATGTTAAGTCGCTTGTTTAACCTTTAATTACGTGCTATCGAAACATGCATTTATAAAGTTGTAATTTTAGCGTTTCGGAATGGTATTCTACTTCAAACTATCCTGGGGTTGTAATAACCCTCGCGGCAATACGCCGTTCGATCAGTTGGGGCTTAGTTTAGTCCCTTCAGCTACTTATAAAGTAGCGAGTAGACGAGAACTTCGATTCACATAGCACCATCCGTCTACACAAATACTAGTTCGAAACGCAAAGTGTCCAGCGGATACGCATAGCTGATGAGAGGCAAAAACCTCGAAACCGGTCCTGTGCTTCCGGTGAGATTTTAGCGTTTCGGAATGGTATTTCACTTCAAATTTGTAATTTTATTTAAACAACCACATTTACAGCAAAATTACAAAATAATTAATCTAAAAACGTCCTGCATTGCAGCAATGGCATCAACTGGATAATATTTCCGTTTAGCACGTTTAATAAATTAGTGTACTAATAACATTATTATAGCAGTTTGGTATTTCATTTCCATGTGCGAAATGCTTAACAAATAGGAGTAATATATGTTACTTCCCGAAATACAAATGACGCTTTACAAAGTGCCCCAAAATTGAGCTGTCTGAAGCTAGCTATTCTTGAGTCGTTCGGCAAATTAAAACAACGTTTTGTATCTCTTGCTTATAAGCCTTAGTACCGCGAGCGCGGTTCCACGAAAATGTGACTTCCGGATTAAAACTCGCCATACGGTAATTCGTCACAGATATGCCCGTATCCAGTTTTGTACACATGTCAGTCCTGTTCCGAGGTTGTCCCGGCCGTATCAGTTTCACTATTAAACTTCAAATTCCGAAACTGCTCTAATTGTGTGCGTCTCATATTGCCTCAGGCAACCAAGTCCATCTTCTAAACTGTATGTGCGGAACCTCTGTGATTCGCAGAATCCACTTCTACTGACACGAGAATGTGCGAAGTCGGCTGACTGGTTGATCAAAACCAGTTTGCTTTGAGAAGGTGGAGCTCGTACGTTCATAGGGCGGAAAAAATAACCTTTATACCAAACGTTATTTACCTTTTGGATTAGGATTAGGCTTAGTGTATTCTGCATGTAAAGATCAACATTTACCATGATATTATAGTTTATAACACTTCAATACTACTGTCGGGAACATCGTTTGAAATACTACAATGATTGACACGTATGTTGAGGAATTGGTTCTTAATGTTGTGACATTGCAACAATAAATGTCCTTTGATATATTCACACGTTTGATCACGACGGTCAATAAAGTAAGCCTTGGACTCGAGTTTCGTTCTTAATAGAGCCAATCTTCATTTTATATAATCTGCACAGAGGTGGATTTAAAAACAAAACTTTACCAAAACGGTTTCAGTCATATGCCTTATTTCATGGGGTGATGTCCACTTTTTGATTGATCGTAATTAGGCGTTCACGAAACATTCTGAAGTTTGGCACAATTGATTATATTTGTGTGTCTGATTAGTCGTGCTTTGGACAGTACATGTGTTGTGGTCGCTTAAGCGAATTTTAAATACATTTCATATCGGACCATCAAGTACAGTAAATGCTAACGCTATATTATATATATATATATATATATATATATATATATATATATTATATAATAAAATTATTATCGTAAATATTTACCACCTCTTTGTTTAAAGAATGTTAGCTTTGTCATTCACTACTTAAAAATATTATTGATTGCTTTTTGAGTTTTTACGACGCTGGTCTCGCTTGAGATTCCAACAATGATGTTAGTTCCGATTTTGTTACGACTTTCAATATATGGGTGAGAATTGGCGATTACTCCATGATTGGTCGTGTCTCCAATAGCTTGGTCGCTGTTGCCTGGTGAAACAGTTGTGTCTTCGAAGCAGACGCAGCACGCTGCTGCTATATAATCGCCTTTGATTAAATATATCGCTTCCTTCTTATTCCAGCTAGTATCCATTCGAAACTGTTCAACATTCTACAAGCTTTCATATCTCATTTGACCTTGATGTTCACAATGTTGAGTTGATAATGCGAGTCGTGAAACCATATGTGCTAGCAATTCACGCAGTAACGTTTGAAATAACAGACATTTGGATATGTTCTCTTCAATTCGTGCAAAGGATTAGTAATAAGTTTAATGTTCCTAAATCAGAACAATAATTGAGGAAGCTAACTTACAGTTCATCGGACGGTGTTCGCTCTGGTACATACAACAAAATTAAGTGTTTACTACGCCTGGAGCGAATAAAGGACAAACTTATGAAGCACTATATGCGTAGGTATAATAAGATTAGCAATATTACTCGAATGAAATTTACACATTGGGATAAACAATGTAATGAGAGCACATGCACCATGCATGGTTGTAAATATCGATCTTGATATCGACTCTATGTCCTAAATATTTTGATACATGATAAAGAAATTTCAAATATAAACATTGTTTGTATAACCAACGTTCGTCTAACGGATCCTGTGCGTCAAAAGCAAAACGCTATCAAATATCTACTCTGAATGATCTGTACAAACATTTCGTTTCTAAACTTGTGGAGTTATCGTCTTAGCAAGTAACACATACGAGACATAACACAGGCATTAAAAATAGGATATCATATATCGGCAGTAAATTCGATTTTACTCCGATATATACTCAGGATCAAAGAGCCGTCGGTTAAGCAAAATAATTTATCGTATAATAGCATATTCATTATGGTTAGCAATGAAAAATCAAAATTTGTTAGTTATCGAATAGGCGGAGTTTTGATCGTATACTGTGATTGAAGTCTCTAACCAAATCTGATATGATAAATTTCAGATAAAGATTTTGGATACAGACGATGACATAACTTGCTCAATCACGCAGAAACACAAAGTGATTAACGGCTAAGCGCTCGAGGCGTTCATAAACGACCTATAACCTTTGGTGCAAGCATCCCTATAATATTACTACATAATCATATAATCATTTAAATCAATATGTCTACTACCGTCTGACTCATCATACACGCAGTCACTCAGCGACAATACTATATCCGCCTTCTTCTATTAGACATCACTTATATTTATATTCTCTACGTGCCAGTTTCTGTGAAGAAACCTTCTCAAAACTATTTATGCTGCTCTCATCTTCGAAATATTCCAAATTAGAGACGTATTAGTTGCACAACGATTTGACGACACATTCGTTTTAACTCGTCGTAGGTATTCAACTGGACTATCTGTCGTATTGCATGATTATGTGTAATTTCTCATTCATGGAGGAATATTTGCTGTGCAGTCGTAAATGTGAATAGGTGAGCTATTTATTACCATAAAATTATGAGGTCTGAATCTTTAATATGCATATTAATACCTCGGATTCTAATAGACGTATCTCAAGATTGCTTTTGGTCTAAATAATTAAACAGTGAACCTAAAGCCTAATTGTATAAGTAAAATCTGGTGGTATTAGTTTGAACATTGTCTGCTGGTAAGATAAATTCCTATAACATGCTACTCCCTTAGGTTCACGAAAATTAATCTTGTCGAATAATCCACAATCCTTTTGCAACCATGATGTACCAACCATGATGAAGATTGGATCTGAAATACTATAAAAGAACGCAAATATAATAAATTTGCGGGGTAAGGTTCTGAAAATGGAGCTTCTTACTCTACATTTAGTGAACCAAATCTGCGGCATGATAAGCAATACAAAATGGAGTAAAACTCTATGATTTTGAGGCTACATTTCACTCAGATAATAAGATTAATTTTTGTGGCTGCCTTGACATGATGTTGCATGTCAGGCTGTCGAGCCGCGACATTTATACTTCAGAAAATTAAATCGAAAGTCATTTGTCTGTGAAAAACTGCATAACCCATTATTTACCATTTGCCTTATTAACTAAGCTACTAGCAATTTAATTGAACATAATTCTTAGCTCCATCGAAAGCATCGGGGATATAGATTCTCTTAGACGAACACACGAAATATGAATGAAACGATTAAACTCTATTATTGTTATGTTATTAAGTGAATTATCAATGCATGTTATTCTCGAGCCATCGGGTAAAATAAAGAACACAATACATTTCCCATACATCGATACTAAAAAAGCCCAAGTAAATGAATAGGGCAACATCGGACCACTTAATAATCCGAATTTATATAGGGTTGCCTTGAACCGCTTCTTGCAACAGCATCAGTAGCTATCGAACGAAATGATGTTCGTCAAATTCGCTCAAACCAGTCCAGAGTGGTGATTGCTTGAGTTTTAACTGGTGACACGAAATTGATTGACAAGTCAGATTAAAGTGTGGAGCAGGACATACATGTCAGGGATGTTGTTGACATTAACTGATTTGCAATATATAACAGTTCTGCGATTTCTTATTACTTATGTGCTAAATAAACAATATGACCAATTGGCCTACTCATGTGTGTTGTGCGATTCTTGTTTGCACGCATTTTGCGTTTCAGGAATAAATCAGAAAGCAAACACCAAGTGTGTTCAAAAGTAGTTGGCTGACACGAGTAAATTAACAATGAGTCTCCTCAAATTATTTACACATTCAACCGTGATAATCATATGAAATGTTTGTAAATTTGATTCTGAGAATACTCAATAGAAGCACTTGACATGAGATTTGATCTAACGTGAACTTATGCGCACTATATATTATCTGCATCGGTTGGCACGCGAACCGAAGACTCTCACAATTGTATTACCATGCCACCCGCATTTGGCTACCTTCCAAGGTTCAACTGATTGCAATTAAGATTTCACGGATATTTCTCAAGACTAGGACATATGTGAAGCTGTGTCTGCCGACCAAAATTGAATGAACCAGAATAATACGTTGTGGTCCTTCATCCGATACCAGCTTGGTGTCCGAAATTATCAATTACACTGAAACACAAATGCTCATTTTTATGCATCTCTATCACAAACACAATCCACGACAGGTTTCGAACTGTTTGCATTCACCCGGGTGTGTGTGACGAACATGCATGCAAATGAGCTTTTATAATAAACGTGATAAGCTTTATACACAGTATGCATGATTGGGGGCTCGGGTGATTGAACTTGTTGGTCGTACCTGTCAAGGTCGTTCAATCTAGGCACGCCAAAACTCGCACTGATTTGGAAGCATTGATCGTTTTTAATCAAGTGAACATAACTCACCGATTTGAATCAATATAGCAGCCTGGCTTCAGTAGCTTGGCTTCACTTTCGTTCATCTAGTTGATTGATTGTACATATATATACAAATGAGCTGTAAATAAAACGATGCATTCTGTCAGTCGTCTTCTACCACTTTCGTGAGTGTTGGGTCAGCCGGAACACGCTCCTAAAAAAACACAACAGACTTGTAAGATTGATTTCAATGGTGAGCAAGCAACTGGTTTAGTTTACTTGACGCCTCATGATAAACTTGACTTGCTTGGAATTGATTGGATCGAACGACTGAATTTACTTAGTGTGCCTTTAAAAGATCTGTGTTCAACAAAACCTGCAACTGTGTGCCGGACAAATTCTTTATCAAGAACAAGTCGACAGTTGATACGCAAACATGGTTACAATATCCGGAACGAATCGCATCAAGGTGACAATGATTCTACAAAGCATACAACTCTCAACACAGTCTTTTCAAACGCTGCAAGGCTTCATGGAACAATCAACGCTCGTAATGAACAACCACGCAGGCAGCAAAGTATTCGTCGCAAAAACAGTTCTCGAAACTATAAAGAAAGCAAATTTATTCGTGGCCGTTCCACAAGATCAAGCGACTATAAAGAGGAACCAGTTTGCGGTACAGGTGGACCACGTGGCTCTAAGGCGAATGCTTCACAGAAAAACGCAACTCGTGGTTCACGAAAGCAGTATAACGATTCCCATGCGTTGGCGCCGCATGTTGCTCAAAATGAACCTATCAGCACTGATGAACAATGGCAAAGAGTCGACAACCGTCTTGCTAAACAACATCGCACAGACGAGACACAAGAAAGAAGATACCGAACACGAAGAAGAACAATGGTTTAACCATTTCAAATCAATCCAAGAAACAAGGCGTGCATAGACCGAAGATGAACGTCCTTTTTTCGCAGGGGGAGGTGTCAAGGTCGTTCAATCTAGGCACGCCAAAACTCGCACTGATTTGGAAGCATTGATCGTTTTTAATCAAGTGAACATAACTCACCGATTTGAATCAATATAGCAGCCTGGCTTCAGTAGCTTGGCTTTACTTTCGTTCATCTAGTTGATTAATTGTACATATATATACAAATGAGCTGTAAATAAAACGATGCATTCTGTCAGTCGTCTTCTACCACTTTCGTGAGTGTTGGGTCAGCCGGAACACGCTCCTAAAAAAACACAACAGTACCAAACTCAACAAACAGTGGCATACAAGCGCAACTTGTTTAACATTCTTCCATTGTTTTAAAAACATGTGGATCGTGATCCTGCTGTCCGTACCTGATGAGTGCAAACAGAATGATACAGGTCGTTGAGTGTGTGTGTACGTGATGGAGATCCATGTAAAGATGCTATATTCATGATCATGGGTTTTAAGCCCAGGCTACATGAGTGGGGGCCCATGTGATTGAACATGTTTGTTGAAACAACCTTACACAAATGTGGCATACAAGCGCAACTTGTTTAACATTCGTCCATTGTTTTAAACTCATGTGAAACCTCAAAATACTGTACCTACCTGAAGATGGCAAACTGCATGCACCCGACCGTTGGGTGTGTGTGTGTGATAGAGATGCATGCAAACGAGCTTTTATATTCATGGTCATGTGTTCAATAATAGTCTACATGAGTGTTGTCTCAAGTGAATCAACAGGTAGGTCGTACAAATCGTACTCAACTGTGGTATAAAAGTGCAACTTGTTTAACATTCTTCCACTGTTTCAATCGCATGTGAATCCTTATCCGACTGTGCCTACTTGATGAGTGCGAACAGCACGAAACCGGTCGTGTGATGTGTGTGTGTGATGGACATTCATGCAAATCAGCTTTTATTCAAATGATCATGGGTCTTAAACCATGTCAACATGAGTGGATGATCATGTGATTGAACAGGTTGGTTCTATCAACATTAGTCAAATGTGTTTAACAAGCGCAACCTGTTTACCATTCTTTAATTGTATTAAACGCATGTGGATCGTGATCTTAGTGTCCCTACTCGATGAGTGTGAACAGCACGAAACCGGTTGTATGGTGTGTGATGAAGATGCATGCAAAACGCTTTTATATTAATTGTGATGTCCTTTTAAACACAGTCTACATGAATGGGTGCTCATGTGATTGAACTGGTTGGTCGTACCAATTTTACCCAACTGTGTTTTACAAGTGCAACATATTTAATATTCTTTCGTTGTTTCAACCGCATGTGGATCCTGATCTAAATGTCGCTACTTGATGAGTGCGAACAGCACGAAACCGGTCGTATGGTGCGTGTGTGTGATGGATATGCATGCAAATGAGATTTTATATTGATGGTACTGGATTTTCAACAAAGTCTACATGAGTGGGTGCTCATGTGATTGAACAGGTTGGTCGTACCAACCTTACTCAACTGTATGTTACAAGCGCAACTTGTGTACAATTCTTCCATTCTTCTTATCCTACTGTTCCTACATGATGAGTTCAAACAACACGAAAGTGGACGTGGTTGTGTGTGATGAAGTTGAATGCAAATAAGCTTTTATATTCATGGTAAACGGTATTAAACCCAGTCTACATGAGCGGGTGCTCATGTGATTGAACAGGTTGGTCGTACTAACTTTACCCTACAGTGGCATACAAGCGCAAATTCTTTAGCATTCTTCCATTGATTCAAGCGCATGTGGAACCTGATCCTACTGTCCCTACTTGATTAGTCCGAACAGCACGAAACGCGTCGTATGGGGACTATCTACGTTTTGATATGGTCCGTCGATTAACAGCAAAGTTACCGTTTCAACGTAAATATATCGGTTTGCTCACGCGTGCAAACTTTCTCCCACAGATAACTATCGTACGGTTTTTGCTTTCATTGCAAAGATCAAATCGAACTACACATTTTCTTACGCTATTCTGTGCTCTACTTTGTGTGGTTATCGGGTTATCACGGATTATTCGCAAAATGACCAAATCAAGAATTATAACCCAGCTAAATCGACCAGTCGAACGGACTACCATTCTTCAACCGGTCGTCCCAATTCAGCCTACAATGCGTGGTTGAGTCACGAGATCCAGCACCCACGCGAAAAATTCGATCGATCATGGTGTGCATACGACGGTTGTTCCCCCGACAGCGACATCAAACCACCTTGACCTCTGCGCCAAGTGCCTGTACCAGGTAAGCAATGATAGTGCATTGGTTAAATGTATTTTTTGTGATATTTCGCATTTCGTTATGAAATCTCTGGTCATACAAATCTTGCCATGAACGGAAGAAATTGTTGTAAACAGGTAATTTGTTTTCTGTTCTATTTTTCATTGTCTTGGCTAAATTATGCTCAGCGTTCCCCACTTGCATTGTTGATTCTTTATTAAACGGATGTGTTGTGCTGAATTACATTGCTTCCGCACTGTTACCACTGTGGTGCGTTACCTATAACCAGCAATGAGAAGTGAAGTATGTTTAGAAAAGATGTCGTTATCTCAGCATCACAAATATCATTATCGGTGACAACATTGAACCGGTAGCGGTACCTAAAGTGCTATCGAATCTATAGAAGAGTAAGCACAAGTAAACTCAGATGAAGTATCGACATTCAATCAAGTTGAGTAAAGAGGAGAGAGCATCTATGCAACTCCTGTATTCGCCAACATCCACCATCGAAAAGAATTCACCTATTCTATAAACCGGGTCCCCGTGATCTCATTAGTTTCCAAATTTTGTCTGGATATGTATGTACGTATGGAAAGTATATGTTTGTATGTACGTATGTGCATGTATGTATGTATGTATGTATGTATGTATGTATGTATGTATGTATGTATGTATGCATGTATGGCTGTATGTATGTATGTATGTATCTATGTATCTACGTATCTATGTATGTATGTATGTATGTATGTATGTATGTATGTATGTATGTATGTATGTATGTATGTATGTATGTATGTATGTATCTAAATAAGTATGTATGTATGTATGTATGTATGTATGTATGTATGTATGTATGTATGTATGTATATATGTAAGTATGTATGTATGTATATATGTATGTATATATGTATGTATGTATGTATGTATGTATGTATGTATGTATGTATGTATGTATGTATGTATGTATGTATGTATGTATATGTATGTATGTATGTATGTATGTATGTATGTATATATGTAAGTATGTATGTATGTATATATGTATGTATGTATGTATGTATGTATGTATGTATGTATGTATGTATGTATGTATGTATGTATGTATGTATGTACGTATGTATGTATGTATGTATGTATGTATGTATGTATGTATGTATGTATGTATGTATGTATGTATGTATGCATGTAGGTATGTATGTATGTATGATGTATGTATATGTATGTATGTAGGTATGTTATGTATGTATGTATTTTTGTCGTCACTGTATTATGTATGTAGGTCGTGTGGATGTATGGTGATGTATGTATGTATGTAGTATGATATGGATGTATTTATGTATGTATGTATGTAAAGTATGGTATGTATGTGCACCAAGGTGACACGGCCGGGGCGGTTTTGGGGAAGCTCCCAATTCAAAGAAGCTCCAATGGCCCGCGTCCCTCCATCTAGCTTCTGGACAACCAAGTCCAGCTCCGGCATGCAAATCGTGGT
Source organism: Atriophallophorus winterbourni (assembly GCA_013407085.1). Lineage (NCBI taxonomy): Eukaryota > Metazoa > Platyhelminthes > Trematoda > Plagiorchiida > Microphallidae > Atriophallophorus > Atriophallophorus winterbourni. The sequence continues at coordinate 32,901 of JACCGJ010021043.1, read as the reverse complement.
CCTGTGTGACCGGCGGAAACTGTTTCTATGACAAGAGAAAGGGCGAAGGCAGTGATAGACGCCTTCAAAAACCATAATTTTCGCGCACAGATTGTTGTCCATGAAGGCGGCTCACCTACGGGAAGGAAAACCCTTACCTAAACCTCCACTGAATTTTGGCTACATCCAATAATGGAAAAGGCTTCAGGAGGTCAACCTCGAGGAAAAATACGAACCGGAGTCCCGTTATGCAGTCCGAAGTATATTCAACTTCGTCATGCAAGCTCCTGCGATGGCATCGTTGTCCAAACATATCAGCCTAGATGTTCCTTTGGTTCTAGTGGTGCCGTTGAGAGGGAGCACTTGCTGCTTGGGCAACAGCCAGTTGTCGCTAGTTAAACTGCCCTGCCGTACATCACAACGCACCAATAGAAATGACACACCATTCCCCTTCTACGGTAAATAACACGGGACGCAGCAGATTTCGGTTAAAAGCTATGGCTCGACTGGCGTAGATCTGAGCGCCTTGGGCTGCTTTCGACGGTGGGAGAGACTTTCATGTCTCATTAGACGGCTACCGTCCGCATCAACCTGAGCAGCCCCCAGTCAATGAAGTGCTGCCTCGCCACGCACTGCTATCCTCATTGGGTGCATGGGGATTAGGAATCAACCGACAAGCAGACTGTATTTTTACGCACCAGCGAATGGAATTACCAAATAACAAATGTCAGTGCTGAAACTTGCTACCTGGAACGTCCGGTCCATGTTTCCAGGATTTCTTGACGATGTCTCAAATAACAGGGGCGTAAGAAAGTCCGCCGTGATTAACAATGAGATAAAGATGCTGAATGTCGACGTGCTGCCCAACAAGATACGCGATTACCTGAACCTGCTAAGCTAAACGAAAGAGATTATAAATGACGTTATCCAAATAGCTCGAAATTGAATTCTATAGTCTTTTCCGAAACGGTTAGAGTTACGCGCAAGAATTGTCCAAACGTTGCAAAACTAATTTATTAGTAATGAACAATTTTCTATAAATAGCGGTACTGAACAAGTATACACAAATGCAAAATATTACATCAACACTGAAAATCTGGCATTAGTTTCAATAAAAATTACGAGCGTCCATAAGCAAAAAATATAGCGCAGGTAAAATCAAGTAAAATGCGAGCCAACAAATGGCGGGAAAGATTAAAACAAAAATAAAAAGTGTGTAAAAAGATGAAGACAATTTCTAGTGAAATGTTTAAAAACATCAAAAATGAATGTGTACAATTTGTTGGGAGCACAAAATAGGTGGTCCAGACAGGCCAAATAATTAACTTAACTTAAATGTGAATATAACTTTTACACTGCCACCCGGAAGCCACGCGGCTTCAAACATACAAATTACGCATCTGGCTAAACCCAGGAGAAATCGGGTAAACGTCACACCCTACACAGTATATGATGCAATTCAGAACGAATACAAAGTCCAATCTACAAAATTGAAGTTAACTACTCATAAGTAATTAAAATTCAATAATATTAGCGACCACGACGCACTCACTGACGACCTGGTAATCAGAATGTCACTCATCGACGCCTGGGCATGACCACACAAGTCGTGTACCTCATATTTAATTACAATGCGTATGCTTTGGAAACAAAAGGTCAAAACCATCTATAAACAATTTCACGTGTCAACAACACATCTTTAACGGCCGGAGACGTCTATTATTTCAAATGTTTAGAAAATTTGATGCATGAGCTAAGCATGGGAGGCACCTTCGCCGAGTTCGAACTTGTTGCAGCTGCACAGGTGTGATGCTGACAGCACTGAGACGAGGTGCATTTATCCCGTTGAAGTTATAGCAATATTCATTTGCATATTTGGTGTTCATCGGTCTCAAGTGGTGCATCACGCATTGGGCGCATGCTTCTTCGTCCGTTATCGCCGGATGATAGCATGCATGAGCATGTGATCCGTGGCCGAATACAATGAATGCACCACGTATGGGGGCGCGTGCAATAATGACCTGCGACAAAATATTTTTTATGGGATAAGGAGCTTCTGGCAACAGTTTACTGAAACAACTGTTGACATCCTGACACACTGTCTGGGTTATGGAAGTATGCACTGTAGGTAACGCTCGAAAAGTGACAACACTACCGCACTGTCCATTAGCATTCTTTCTATATCATAATGTCTTTATAGTGCATGCGCACTGGCACCATTTACCAGATTTGCGTCTTTAAGGGACGGAGCCGTCTATATATAATGTTAACCACAATTTTACAGAGGTTCAAAGTAATCATGCGCCAATGAGCAACATTCCGAAAACTCTCTACCTGTCCTCTGCCTATTCGAGAAGACAGAGGGATCTAACCTCCCTACTTATTAAGCCGTCAGCAGTTTTATTTTTCGCCTGTCTAACAGGGCCGTCAGGTCCCGGAAGGGTAACAATTACCATCCCCATGTGCCATTTACTTCGGGGACAATTCATCTTCGTTAGAAGGACTAGAACTCCCGTCATGAGTTTTCGCTGTGGCTCAAGCCACTTACGAGTTATTTGAGGCGTTGGAAAATACTTACGCTTCCAATTTTCCCTAAAAATATGGCGCATGTAAAACCGTTCCGTTCAAATTCTTTGACATAACTGCGCCATATTTTCTGCGTAAGGACGCTCGTAATTGTTATTAAAACTAATCCCGGATTTTCAATGTTGAGTACTGTAAATGACGATAGCCAAATAGCTCGAAATTGTATTCTATAGTCTCTTCCAACCCGGTAAGAGTTACGCGCAAGAATTGTCCAAACGTTGTAAAACTAGTTTATTAGTAATGAACAATTTTCTATAAATAGCGGTACTGAACAAATATACACAAATGCAAAATATTACCTCAACACTGAAAATACGGCATTAGTTTCAATGAAAATTACGAGCGCCCATTAACAGAAAATATGGCGCAGGTGAAATCAAGTAAAATGCGAACCAACAAATTGCGGGGAAGATTAAAATAAAAATGAGAAGGGTGTAAAAAGATGAAGACAATTTCTAGTGAAATGTTTAAAAACATCAAAAATGAATGTGTACAATATGTTGGGAGCAGAAAATCGGGAGTCCAGACAGGCCAAATAAATAACTTAACTTAGATGTGAGTATATCATTTACAGAGATTACACATTTATTTGGAAAGAAAGAGGTTCCGATGAGCCTCGACTGCATGTAGTTGGGTTTGCCATGCCAAACGACATATTAAAAGCAACAGAACCGAGCAGCAGTGGGAGCGAAAGGATTTGTACTTTAAATCTCATGTACATCACTGGTACCATTACGTTGTTCAACGTTTATGCGCCGACGCTCTCTGCGACGCATGCTGCATAAGACGCGTTTTATCATAACATCGCAACAGTCCTCAAAAACGTGCCACAGAAAATCTGTGTTGTGGTATTGGGTGATTTCAATGCCAGAGTTGGTCTAGATTACGAGTCTTGGCAAAACTGTCTCGGAAGGTTTGGTGTAGGTAAAACAAAATGGAAATGGACAACGTCTTTTAGAATTGTGCATACAGATCAATCTTTCTGTCAGTAACACATTCTTTCAAACAAAACCACAGCATAAAATCTCTTGGAAACATCGTGGCTGTAAGCATTTGTACCAGCTTGATCTTATTCTTGTTGATCAAACTAATATCGGAAACGTGCTCCACACCAGATCATATCAAAGAGCAGAATGCGACAATGATCATTCACTTGTCTGTGCAAAACTGAAGGTTCCCAACACGAGATTTCACTAAACCAAATTGTCTGCTGAGCCTAGGATAGACGTCACCCGCATGTTCAAACTTGATCTACCTCCTCGATTTGCAAAGCATTCACAGCCGGGATAAACAACGCAACCCTAATCGAATCAGCTTCAGAAAACTGGGAATCGATAAAAAGCTGCATATGCCGTGTTGCACTTTCCAAAAAAAGCTTTTGAATTTCAAAGAAATGCCAACAGAAGAATACTTACGACTTTTAAGTGCAGCTAGAAATAAGGTCCAACAGACTGTAAGGCGATGTGCAAATGACTATTGGACAGAATTAAGTCTTAGTATACAGAAAGCTTAACTCCGCCAAGGACGGTCTCAAGCCTGTCTGATAAAGGAGGAGGGTTGGGCTTAGGGCTAGCAACCCTATCCTGTAAAACCTACATTGCTACGGAAACGATGACAACAGATCCGTGGTTCGGTCATGTCTGCAGGATGGATCCCAGTTCGCATACGAAGGTAGCCATGCACTGGCATCCGCAAGGTAAACAAAAAAGGGGACCGCCAAAGGAAATTTGGCGCAGAACGTTGGAACGCGAACTACATGCACAAGGATTCACGGTGCAGACGGCAAAAGAAGCAGCGACAGACCGGAACCACTGGCGTGAAGTTGTCTTCGCCTCATGTGCCACCCGGCACGGAGAGAACTGACTGACTGACATACAGAAAGCTGCAAATGATGGAAATTTTCACGGTATGTATGATGGGATCAAGAGAGCCATTGGTACAAACAAAATTAAGTCTGTATCTGGTGACCCGATTTTGGACAAAACTCAAAAGATGGAAAGATGGGTAGAACAATTATCCACTCTCTACTCTATGGACAGTAAGGTATTACCGCACTTACTTGAAAATGTCGAGCGGTTGCCAAATATTGAATATCTAGATACTCCCCTTACTATTGATGAGCTCGATAGGTATATCTACTGCTTATCGAATGGAAAGGCCCCTGGTGATGAAGAAATAAAACCTGAACTCATTAAATTATGTACAGCAACTTTATTACAACCTCTTCAACATTTGCTTCTTCAGTGCCGGCAAGGTGAGTGTGTTTTAACAAGAGATGGGAGACACAAAGATCATCACGCTATTTAAGAATCAATGGAGATAGAGGCAACTGCAACAACTACAGAAGAATCTCTCTTTTGAATGTTGAATGCAAATTGTTTGTTAAAGTCTTTCAGTTCCGGCTGCAAGTTTTAGCTGATAGGATTTACTCCGAATCTCAATGTGGCTTCCGTAAGGGATAACAACCATTGCCTTAACCTTCTATATGATACAACTTCAAGAAAAGTGTTGGGATTTAACGAAGTCATTGGAATACGTCAGTAGGTATGGTCTTTCCGAAATGCTTGATTTGATAGGCTGCCGCCAAGACTGCTCAAATTCGTTATTTCGTTCCACTCAGACATAAAGGGATTAGTCCATTTCAATGGTTTCAGCTACGAAGCCTTTGAAATTGGCCGAGGCATCAAACAGGGGTGTGTTCTTGCTTCCACGATGTTCGGCGTTTTTTTGCTCTGCTTCTAAAGTACGCTTTCGGGACGAGGAGAGAATACATTTACCTGAAAAGGTTGAGAGCACAAACTAAGGCACGAACTGTGCTAATCCGTGATCTGCTATTTGCCGACGATGCAGCCTTTATTGCTCACTCCCAAGAGCACATCCAGTCTCTTATGGACAATTTTTCGTCGGCTTGCAAAGACTTTGGTCTAACAGCCAGCATGAGCATGATCAAAGTCCTTGGTCAATGGACTGTATCGCCCCCCTTCATCTCTGTTGTAACTTTCAGCTTGAGTCAGTACATCATTTTAAATACCTTGATTCTACCATTGCGGGTAACCTCTCGCTAGACATGGAGATTAATAAGCGGATTGGCAGAGCAGCTGTCATTTTGTCCCGATTTAATTTTCGTGTTTGGTGTAACCGCAAGCTGACAGCAAAGACAAAGAAGATAGTATACATTGCATGCGTACTAAATGATTTACTGTACGGCAGTGAAACCTGGACTACCCACGCAAGACACGAACGGACGCTGAATGCTTTATTTCCCGAATTGGAGTGTTTAGTCATTCCAAAAGCCTTAGAACATGAACATTCATGCGATAGTGATGTACATAGATACTCGACATCGACCGAATGAGGCCAACAATTATGAATTTTTTAAAGCCTTTGACATAGATAATCACCATTTGCTCATTCAAAAATTGCTTCTTTCTCCAATATTTTGCACAAATTTTCGCGGAACAATAAGGAACCCATTGTAACAGGCAACGTTAATAATAGACGATCGTTTCATCAGACGACGGTTTGTTAAGAAGCCTAAGTCTAGCATCCAGAAAGATATTAACCGAAAGACAACATTAATTTCCTCATGATGAGTTTATGAAGGACGTATACACTGGAAAATGCTTTTATAAAATAATAGTATCCAAGAATCTGTACAACGCCCAATTGCTTCAGGACCAAGATGCGAATGGACAAAAGCACCCGATAGACATGGTCAAGTGCAAGAACTTGGGAAATAATAAAATATATATTTCAAATAAATACTACTTTCATATTTAAATATATGCGATTTCATGCGTGCGTGTATCTAACATTTGTACTGATTAATTGTTTTTAAACTGGGACTAAACACGATTTATATAGCTTGAACTATGCTCTATTAAAAAAGATTTACTGGTTATCGATATAAATGCTAATACTAAAATGTTAGTGAAAACGCTGGTCGGAGTAAGTCTATTAGCAATGTTTTTTGAGGATGTTCTAGTATTTGTTAGGACGAATAATGACTTTGCATGGAGACCAAAAATGCTTAAAAATGGGTGTTTTTTGTGGGTAGAACTCATTATTAAACTGTATTGAAATGTGTGTTAAAATTAGATCAATAATAGACTACTCAATTCACGTCTACAAAAGAAGTTCTGAGTTACACTGATATTTTCCTCATGATTCACTCTTTCAAGCAAACTTTCCGTATGTTTTGAGGGCTAAATCACATCAAGTATAGAGTTCTCTTCTGAGTTCAGAATAAAATACATTACGTGGTATCCTATAGCTAGAACCTCGTATCAGAATCCGATAAATTATGAAGACAAACTCCGTAATGCTATGCTTCTCCAACACTGTTAATGTTAAAAGCAATCATGCTATGGATCATTTGCTCGCAATCAATCATGTTCGAATGAAACCACTTAAAATTCAACGAATTTTAATTTTGCAATAAAGTAGCGACTATTTTGCAATTAGTATCGCCAAAGTGGTGACTAATATTATAAATGAATCGATATCATGCGACCCAGTTCTAACAACCATTTGTCCGCCATATTTTTTCTTGTGCAAAATATCATAATTTCGAAATTTGGGTAACATTGTGCGATCGAATTAACGTAATCACAATCCATTCGCTGATGATCCGACGATGATCCGTTAACCTGATTGCAAATATGTATCGCTTCCTATGAAAAGTGAATGAAAATAATTCCATATAATATGAGAGACAACATTCGTGAAATCATTTGAAAATCAAACATTGGATCGTCAACATCCACGAAAGGATTTGTAGATAGGGAAACTAAAGCCACAAATCTATTCCATCAAGCCCAACATGATGAGTGCGTTAGATGATCCGGTTAGTATGAAATCAATTTGAAATTCAGATCAATGTGCAATTCACTCCATATTGTTGTTGCCTAGATTTACCATTATAATGAAATTGCAATGAAATTACGTAGTAAATGAGTTGGACCATGTAGCGTTATCATGATCTGTGAGATTCCTGTGTAAACGTTAATATTGCTTTGAAGATGTTTAGATAGTGAGGTGAGGGATCATTGAGAGTAAAACACGAAAATATGATGCAATTACTATACAAAACCATGAAGCCAAAAGTCAGCTTGGTGAACCGATTTCTAGCCTGTTTAACTATCGTCCTATCACAATATTAAATGCTATTGGTATTGTCATGGAAAGTATAGTCTCGTAAATATTGGTTGCATACTTTTAGTTAAGTAACTTGTTTCGCCAGCGCAGCATGGATTTCGATCTTATTGCTCCTGTCTAACGAATCTTCTGATAGCGTTAGACGAGTGGACGAAGGAGTTGGATAGAAGTGCTTGCATTCACGTATGTTACTTAGACAAGTCTAAAGCTTTCTACAGAGTCAATCACCGTTTTATTCTTCAAAAACGCATACGTTTGGAATTATGTGAACCGCTCCTCTCATAGTTGAGTGACTATTGTCAGATAGCCACACCTTAGTAAACGTTAACCGAGTGCAATCCCAAAATTTCAAAATCACTAGCAGAGTCCCACAATGATCCGTGCTTGGCCGGCTGCTCTTTCTATTATACATAAACGATTTACCCCCCCCCTCGTATTATGCAAAATGGTCCTGTTCGCGGATGGTCTGAAAATTTGGACGCAAATTAGTTCCGAAGAAGATTGGAAGAAACTGCAAATGGAATTGAACAACGTGTCGAATTGGGCGGCTATGAATGATGTGACATTCAACATACGGAAAAGTACGATGCGCGAGCTTGGCAAGAATGTTTCTCAGACATATCGATTGAGAACTGCAAACTTGACATGGAACTCGTTGGAAAAAGATCTTGGAGTATTGATTAGTGGGAATCTGAGTAGCACGGTGCACTGCCAGAATATATATCGACAGGCCAACAGATTGTTAGGTATCATCCGAAGTATATTTGGAAGATTCTCGCTGGTAATGTTACCAAGGATAATGAACGTCTACCTTCGCCTTACGATGGAGTATGCGGTAAAGGTCTGAGCTCCCTGGCTGTGAAAAAATATTGATCTGTTTGATAAAATATAACACATCGAAACATACATAGTGATTGTTCTTCGCAATGTTCCGTACACCGGAAGATGGCGAGGTCTGGGTCTATGTGACTTTAACAAATGGCGGGCAATACATTAAATTTTTGTTACCGATAGAATTGTGTCTACCGTAGGTCATCCACTAAAACACTTGGTTGATATGTGTAATCTAAAAGTGACAAGCGGTCATACTTATTTCCTTTATGTCACAAGTTCCCTTATTGATCATAGGCTACATTACACCAACATGTAGTGCACTCTCCTTGCCTGGCGGTGTTTAGAGTGAAAATGCACTTACACATGGAAAAGAATATCATTTGTAAGCCTTGCATTTTATATTATATATTCCATTTATACTATTATATTTTAAACATTTTCATTCATACCGTAATTCTGTGGTTTTTCAATTTTCTTATATTTTTAACCACAAATCCTCGAATCATTGAATCCTTGAACATATATTTGTCAAATCCAGTCTTGAAGATGTTCAGGCTTGATTGACAAATGATATGTGGGGACAGAGATTTCCATTCAAAACAAACACGGACAGCAAAGAAAAACCTTCGGCAATTTGATCTGGAGTGTGAAATAATTAACTCCTAGCCAACTGGATTACTGCGATCCGAATAGCCATTGACGATCTTTCTTACAGCACCGGAAATCAATATATGAGGAACATTCAATGTTTGTTTCGAAGAAAATGTCTCGACGTAATAAATTTTCTCTACGAAGCAGGACGAAAAATTGGATGAAACAAATGGCAGTGGCATGGAGTTATAAAATACTCAACTATCATGCAAAGAACATCGCTGGTGGTTACTGAAAAACAAAACATATGAAAAACGAATGCAGCATATAAGCATTCCCAACGCTTTTCATAGAAGCATTCGCAATGATGTGATGTTTACATAAAACATATATTATATTCCAATTCACAATTATAAAACTAATCCTACAGTAAATTTAATTGTACGTACCTTGATTTTCGATTCGTCTTAACAATGCTTTCAATTCATCAGTATTTGATTTTGCAGTAGACTGATCAGTGCTTCAGATTACCTTAAGTGTATGCCGTAATGTATCTGAAATTTATTATAAATATAAGATCACGAGAATTTTAGAGGTTATCTGGTGCATAATGTGATTTTACAACTACAAAACGCTTTGACACACGACTGGGATCGTTTTCAAAAAATAATTGCGCGTTAACCGAAAAATCCTTTGCCCTTTACTTATTAATGAAAAGAGACTTGGCTGATAATATCACAGGATTTATGTTCTGTGAACATACTCGACCGTTGGTGCATTAGGCTGGTTTGGGACATCCGAAATTTTTGCTTTGTAACTCACACTGCAAGTTAGATGCGATGTAACGAAATAATACTGCTTTCAGTTTACAGCCAACGCCGAATTCTGCAGTGGATTGACTACGTCCTCCAGAAGACAGACTCAGCGCTGACAAAAAAATCCTTCACGCTGAACTAGATCTTATTTTGTTTGACAACAAGACGGTCAAATCAAGACATCGCTGTACCTATAAAATGTTGTAGACGCCTTAGACTGCGTGCCGTCTAGTGCGTTCAAAGGATTAAACGCGACTATATAAATATCTCCGACAATCTCATTTTCCATCAATCTACCAGGCAGCAGTGATTCCAGTCATTAATGAATCACTGTTAATCCACACGTGGAGCCAGCTCTAAAAACGTAGAAGTAAGTTATCCTTATACCAAGGAAAACGATCAAAGTTTTAAAAGAGTGAAAGTTAAACTGTCCTTAAGCATTTCATAAAAATACTATGAAAATCGAATTTCAAATTTTTTTAACTATTTGATTATAGGTTTCAAATAACACAGACTCCAGTGTAACAACGAAGACGGACGTTTGATCAAATAGGCTGTATTTTCACGTGAAAACCCAAGCAAATACCGATTACTGAATCGAGGCATGTGCATGTTCATCAAATAATCTTGAAATTATATAGACACTTTGCCAACTTTGAACAACAATGGTTTCAAAATACAATATGTGTTCAAAATTCAACTCATTCTGTTGAAAAATGCATAGTATAGATAATGTTCCACTATATATACCTATATCGTCCTCTTTTCGAACATTCCCGATATCATCATCTGGAATTTTTGTTGTAAAATGATCAGCTACCACAGGAATGGAATCCTCTTCCGTCGCCACTTCAGGTACAATGAAACGAGATGTCGTTATTTCACTAGTCGGAAATTATAAATATGCAACTACTTTGTTTATTAGCATGCAGAAAAACAATTCCATCAATCGTATTTATCTATATATTTTATAATTTCTGGCAGCCAATTTGTGCTCCGTTGTTTCCTTAATCTTAAAGTTATCTACTAAAACGAATTTCAAATTTCCTATTTGCATGATTATTACCATCAACTTTGAAATCTTATTTTCCAACTGATAATAAATGATAATAATCCTCCACAAATGAATTCCAAAAGCATTTTTTAAATATTTTTACACTGTTATGATAGATTTATCTATCACAAACCATTTTTTATCCAGTTGCGAAAGATGGGCTCATTATTTCCAATCGATCTAAAAAACTCTTTCGGGACCACACACAGAAATCTCAGTGAACGTCTTATGTTTGAGATATAAAAAGTCTCGGTTAATCGCACGCATTGTTAACAGACAAATGACCTCCATAGAACGAATGAAATTTGGTACAGCAAATTTTCCAAGTCGATTATACCTGAATCCGTATGTGCGAGCAAGAAATATCATAGAGAAATCTTTCTCGTGTGTTAAGTTGCCTTGCACACCCCAAATGGATGGGAAATATATATAGAATAAAATTCCGTTTGTGCAGAATGATGTTGCCTGATCACGTACAAATTCATTTTACTCACTCCGGAGTAATATCCAAGTACGGCAGTATTTTCCTTAAAAGAAGGGTTCCACATTGATAAATTAACGACCATATTGTTTTGCACAGAATGCGATGAATAATGTTGCATAGAAACTAAGCAAATGGGAGGGGGAGATGTTAAATCTCCTCCGTCAAACACATCGATTGCTTCCAAACCACTGAAATTCTACAAGTTGACTGAGCCAAAATTTTATTGTCTCACACTCTACATGATATATGTAGTTATATTAACCGAAATTATTCTGTTATGGAAGCATTCGCAATAATGTGATGTTTACATAGAACAATAGAATCAATATAAATCTAATCCTGCAGAAAATTCAATTGTACGTACCTTGGTTTTTGATCCGTCTTAACAATGCTGTCAATTTATCAAAATCAAATTTTCCCGTGGACTGCTCAGTGCTTCAGATTGCCTTGAGTGTATGCCTTAATATTTCTGGAATTTGTTATTAGTGTATGAAAATAAGTAATGCTGTTGTTACTTATCCATGTATAGACGAACGTTCAAGCGAGGTTGAGAGGTTATCGGGCGCATAATGTGATTCTACAATAGAGATCCCCTTTGACACACGACTGGTTTCATTTCGAAAAAAATAAATGCGCGTTTACCAAACAACGCTCTGCTTTTTACTAATTTATGGAAAGGAGAAGTGGCCGCTTATATCCGGGGATTTATAGGTTGTGAACGTGTTGTTCCGTTTGTGAATTAGGTTGGTTTGGAACATCCGAAATTCTTTCTGGGGAAATCACGCTGCAGGTTGCATACGACGTTCGAATGATTTAACGCGAATAGATAAACAAATGCAACAATCTCATTTCCCATTAATATGTCAGGCAGGAGTGATTCGAGACATCAAATTAACTCTGCTAATCCACACGTAGAGTCTGCCGCGCTATGTAGAAGTAAGGTATCCATATATCTGGGTTAACCGGTCAGTTTCAAAGTAGTGACGATTAAACAGTCATTCAACATTTGCTAAGAAATATTATGGAAATCAAAAGTTTTCTTTCAAGAGTTCTTTACCTGTTTCCCAATATATCAAAGAAGCAGCAGTTTGATCACATATGCTGGATTTGCACTTGAAAGCCTTTATTAGCAAACTTTCTAAGGCAAATTTAAAATTAATGGTAAATTGCAGTAAAGAGAAACAAAAAACTTAACTACGTTTTATAGGAAAGGCAAGTTTCACGAAATTCAGGCTTTGTGCTGAATATTTCCCGTTTTCAGGCAATTTATTTCTATGATTTTGCCGAAAAAAGACAGAAAAACACGTAAAATAAGGACAATTGATTCGAGACAAGTGTATGTGAAACAATGTTCTTGAAATTCTCGAGAAACGTTGCCAACTAAGTACAAACTGTGGTTTAAAAATAAGAAATTTGTTTATAATTTCTCCATTAATTAAAAACCAATGATCATTATTGATGATTACAATATACGGACCGAGGTGTATGTGTTCGTGCTAGAAAAGCCTGCAAAAATGAATATCTTGTCCTAGCTCATAAAATTCAATTTGACTGCATGTGAACTGCAATGCCTAATTTTTGAACATCTTAGATGACCTGATCTTAAATATCAATGGTATTTCCGATTGAAAAGCTTAGATAATTCATAACAAACTTTTGAAAAAGAAATACTATAGACGATGTTCCTCTCTAAGACTTACACACATCGTCTTCTTTTTAACCTCCTTGGTATCAAACTCTGGATTTTTGGTTGAATATTGATCAGCAACCTCTGAAATGAAATCCCGTTATGTCACGACTCCAGGTAATTAGAAACTAGGTGTCATTATTTCACCATTTGGAAATAACATATTTGCCACGGGGATCTCTATTAGCTTGCAGAATAAAAATGCCATCAATCGTATATATTTATATATTTCATAATTTCCGGCAGACAATTTACGCTCTGTGCGCGTGCTGGTTGGATCCTTAATCTCAAAATTATCTATTAAAACGGAGTTTAATTTTCCAATTACATGATTATAACCATCAACATTTAAACCTTATTTTCCATCATATAGTAAATGATCATAATAGTTTTCAAATGTACGCCACGATCAATTTGTTAATCATTTGCGAAGTTTATGATAGATTTTTCAATCACAAACCATTTTCTTTATTCTGTTAGGAAATATAGGCTAATTATTTATATCGATCAAAAAAATCTATCGGGACCACACAGAAATCTCACTGATCTTGTTATGTGTTTCAGATCAAACAAGTCTCTGTGAATCGCACGCAATGTTAACAGTCAAATGACCTCTATAGAACGAGTGAAGTTTTGTACAGCAAATTTTCTAAATCGATTATACCTGAAACCGTATGTGCGAGCGAAAAATATCACAGAGAAATCTTTGGATCCAATTTCGAGGAGTTACGCGGCTTTTTACCCGTACTACACTTGGAGCGATTTTACACTCACCTAGTTCGTTTCATCCGCTACAAAAACCGTCTACACATCATACGGACCAACACGAGCACACCAACTTACCCGAACGATCGATCCATAATTTTTCGCTCCGGTGCCATGACCTCACAAATGAAGCCCATCGACAGCGGTCACGTGTGCAAACTTTGTCGGAAGGCGGTAAGCCGCAAAGCCCGACAGGCTAATTGTTTTGTTTGTCGTTGATACTCTTACGGTTATCAATGAAGACGAAATTCCAGGAGTTTTCTACATCAGTCAGATATGCAGATATGCATAGAAATTGTACGAAGACAACTGCGGACTCACAGACCAAAGCGGATACGAAACCTTTATGTTTAGAGAGAAGTGTACAAAGAATCGAAGGTCTGCTAAACGAGCTACTGATTGGTAAACTCGGATCTAGAGCAGATTGTGAACACAATGTCTCTTCCCCGGTTATAGGAAGACAGCAAACCGTAAAAGGTGATGATCAAACTGTACACGAGCGCCCATACAATTCGAAACATTTTTGTGACGCAAACACCTATGGCACTAAAATTGTTACGAAGACCAAGATGTCTGCTCATCGGAATGTTCCGCTCAAACAATCGGAATTAACTCCTAATGTTTCTGCCCCAAAGATCGCAAAAAATCTCTCTGTAATCTGTACTAACATACAGGATTCTAGCGAGACAATTCTGGCGAATAGACAACGATACGACCTAGAACAATGGTCCAAACGCTTTACGTTGATGGGGTTGGAACCGATAAAACCTTCAGCTGTTAAACGTTTGGTTCGCCACCAAAGTTCCCACACTTCGACGAAGCTCGGATACTAAAAGTAACACTGAACAGTGAGAGGGATATGGAGATTGTTCATTTGAATTCTTACTTGTTACGTGACATACCTACGTTCAATACTCGAATCTACGCCGATATACCGTGGTGGGAAAGAAAAGGAGGCGTAGACGTCCGTAAAAATATCAATAAGCGCAGTTTGATCCTTCTAGGCGTTCCAGAGGCTACCAGTACAACAGAGGCCGCGAAACAACAACAACACGACTATAAACAGTGGTTATATATTACAGAAGCGTTTGAAGCACGCGAATGTGTTGTCGCGAATACCTTCAGGATACCGAGGTCATCAAGTTACAAAGGCGATAGACCACCACCTTTAAAACTCACTTTTTTAGCTTCTGCTATGACAGTCTTTGTCAGACAAAATTGGAAAATAGACGGAAAATATCCCCAATGACCTCAGATTCAGCATACCGAAGGCTACTTCCGACATACAAGCTGCAGCAACGCCGTGCAAAGACCCGGATAGACTGAACTCCGTAATTGTTTCAAAAAACTGCAATGGTCCGGCTCTCAGGGGGTCGGACATACAAACATTATTCACATAGGCTCGCTACACACGAAAACTACTGTTAAATGCTTATACAAAAATGCACAGTGCTTGCGGAACAAAATCGCCGAATTTACCCATTTTAACGCTCAGTTTTCTGCTCACATCATTGCTGTTACCGAAACATGGTTTCACGATCAGGTGAACGATTGTGAGCTAGCACTTCTTAAGATGATCCTAATTCAAGATTAGGTTGTGGAATTGCATTATAACGAATGACTTCAATGCACAGCTGTACCTGACACAAGGTCTGAGCTAGAGGACACCATGTGGTGTAGCCTTCGCTTGGAAAACGGAGAGAACTGTAAACTTGGTTTGATCCACCTCTCGCCCAACAATAAAACGTTTTTACAAATGATGCGCAACGCTGAAAACCTTAAAGGATGCCAATAGTAAATAATGGGTGATTTTAATCTCTTACATCTCTACACAAAAATGTACATACTCAGCAATGAATTGGATACAAATTCCGTGAGATAATCACTTTTATTCCCCTATACAACCATGTCCATTCATTCACTCGACAAAGGGGCCTCAAGGAATCATCAATTATAGTTCTGGTTTCGACCTCCGAAGTAACAGTAATAGAGTCACTGCAGTTTCATAGTACTTTGGGGCTCAGTGACCATCTGGTGTTGTCTTACGAATTCGTTTGCAACGCCAGAAGGTCGTTGGACGACGTTAAGTTCATCAAGAGAGTCGATTACTTCGGCCTTCGTGGTGCCATTACGATTATGGAGGAAAACATATCGATCTTACGAATGCAAAACTCAATGTTCTAGTCTGTTAAGTTATATCGGTACAAAACTAGACGAAAATTCTACCTGTGTTCCCAAAAGGAAATCAAGGACATTTTGCTTCAAACTCCGATGCCACACTCGGAAGTGGATAGCCATGCGAAATTCCGCATGGGCTGCACACAAAAAAACACGAACACACGCATCTTGGGAACACTTTCGTATTGTTCGTAACACGGGGACGTCCTAAATTTGAGATGACAAGCAATATCACCATTGGAAGATGAACGACCAGATGAAACGAAATACTAAGTTGCTGTATACCGTCGTAAACACCGCGACCAACGTTAAACCAGGTGTATTTCCTATCCAGATAGAGAACGGACTGACTGATAATGTCAAGGATACAGCTGATGCCCTGATATAATTTTACCCGCACGTATTTTTCAAAAGAACGTCTCAACACTGACGACTTTGACTCGCCCACTACAGGTCGAATAGCTTAGTAACATGGAGGTAAATCCTACGGTTGTGCGAAAGCATTTACGCGAGCTGAACGTTCACAAATCACCAGGAGAGGATGAAATAACAGCTGCTGTTCTGAAGTCATGCGAGCTGGAGCTTTGTGGCCCACTATGTGGTCTATTTAGGCACTCATCAAATACGGGAACCGTACCAACTCAATGGAAAACCGGTGTTCTCACACCACTCTACAAAGGGGGCAGTCGTTCTGATCCGGCAAATTACCGCCCCGTGAATTTTCTTTCAGCGTTTTTCAAAATTTGGAACACCTGGTGTGCGAACGACTTGTTAAACATCTCGAGAACCATCAGCTTATAACATATTCATGCCTGTCTAACTTGCTCTCGACTCTAAATGACTGGACGCAAGCACTAGACCAAGGGGGTTCCGCCCATGCCGGTTACTTAGATATATATAAAGCATTCGACAGAGTGAATCACTCCATACTGCTTCAGAAGCTGCAGAATGTTGGCGTCATCTGAAACTTTCTAACATGGTTCACATGTTACCTGTCTGAACGCAAAGTAAAAGTCAGGATAGATGGTGAAACTTCTTGAACAATTGAAGCCACGAGTGGAGTTCCTCATGGTTCGATTCTCGGTCCGATACTGTTTCTCATATTTATAAACGATCTACCGAAATTACTAGCATGTAAGCTTGTTTTATTAGCAGACGATGGAAAAATATGGACGAAGGTAATCTCTACCGAAAACTGTCAAGTTCTGCAAGGAGATTTGAAAAAGCTGCACCAGTAATCAATCCGAAACAAACTGCTATTTTATTTGCAAGTGCAAAATATTGCAAGTCGGTATACCCTTTCCCTTTACCTATACACTTGGCAGCAACCCGCTTGAATGGAGTACATCACAAAAAGATCTCGGTATCTTGGTGTCTGGCACTTTGAAGAACAGCCTACAGTGCGAAGCCGTCTATAAGCGTGCGTGCAGCTTGCTAGGTTTACTGAAACGCATTTTCGGACGTTTCCCACCACACTCACTCGCGAAATTACTAAACACTTACATACATCCTGTCATTGACTACGCTGTACAAGCTTGGAGGCCATGGATGGAAAGAAACATATAGCTTCTCGAACGAATTTATCACAAGGCAACCAAAATGGTTACCGGATTGAATAATTTACCCTTCGAGCAGCGACTGACAAGACTTGGACTGTGCACCATGGAGCGCAGACGTATCATACACGACGTCACTCTGACATCACTGGATATTGGAAGTCTTCACAATGCTCTTCGAACGATTTTTGGCTGGAAACCAGACACCTCGGACGTGCATCGTTCTTTGGTAAACTTCATAGGGAAGCTGTGTGATGATATAAAACTACATTCCAGATTTGTGCCAAAGACAACGAAAAAACGATTTACCTTCACATTGAGAAGCCGTACACGGAAGTTGATTAAGATACTCAACGATGCATGGATAAACTATGTCCAGAATCCGATGCCATATAATTGAGAATCATATCGTCTGTTGAGAAACAAGGTCACCTCTCTTATCACTGAGAACAAGCAGTCTCACCAGGCAAGACTACTGAAAATATTGAAGCGGAACCCCAAAGTCCTGTACCGGATTGCTAACACCACTTCAAAAATTAAGCCAGGAATCTCAGCACTACGCACACCTCATGGTCTAACTACGACTGCGTCGGAGGCTGCCGAAGTACTTGCAGGTTACTACTGCAAAGGTTTTAGTCCCGAACAATCAGTGCATCTTACGCTGCATTCGATCGGCTTCCCCGATGAAATGCTAAACGAAATCTCAATAAACAATGAGTGAGTCATGCTCAGACTTCTTCGTTTGAATACCACAAAGTCACCAGGAGCGGATGAAATCACTCCTTTTATCCTCAAACAATGTGATTGTGTGGTCCACTCAGCACGTTATTCCAAACTTCGGTCGAAAATAGTATCGTTCCCGCGGAATGGGAATCTGGTATCATCACAGCAATCTACGAGGTCGGGAATCGATCAGACGCTGCGAACTATAGACCAGTTACGTTGTTGCCAGTAATTCCTAAAGTGTTGGAGAGTTTAGTAGCTGGAAAGATCACCAATCACCTCGAAACCAATAGACTGCTTGCGCCTGAACAGCACGGTTTCAGGAAATATCACTCATGTCTATCTAATCTCTTGCTCACTGGACTGAATGTGTGGACAATGGTTACTCCATCCACGCATGCTTTTTAGGCATGTCAAAGGCTTTCGACCGCGTCAATCATAGTAATTTAATCCAGAAACTTGAATTGCACGGGATAACAGGAAACTTCTTGCTGCCTCGACATGTGTGCCCAAGTCAGAGTTGACGGCGCCTTATCGGAATCATTTAAAATTACGAGCGGAGTGCCCCAGGGTTCGGTCCTCGGACCTATTTTGTTTTTGATCTACGCGAAACGACATTCCCGAGCGTGTTATATGCAAGATTATGTTGTTTACAGACGATATCAAGCTTTGGAGAAGCATACGACTGTGAAATTTCGCAGAAGGATCTAAACACATTGCCAAATTGGTCTCTGAGAAACAAACTACCCTTCAACTTCCAAAAGTGCAAGGTTTTGAACATTGGAAAGACCGTGAACTACAACTACACTCTCGGGTCCCACCAACTCGTCTGGACAACTGAAGAGAAGGATTTGGGTGTTTGGACCAGTTTAGGACTAAAGACTTCACTGCAGGGCAAAGCGGTATACAAAAAGGCGTCACACGTATTGGCGTTATTGAAACGAACTTTCGGCAGATTCTCGAATCAGTCAGTACCCCGTATCATGAACACCTATCTGAGACCACCGATGAAGTACGCTGTTCAGGCTTGGTCACCCCGAATTTAGAAAGATATCTTTTTCCTGCAGCGTATTTACCACCGAACCACAGAGCTTGTACCCGGACTAGCTGCAAAACCGTCTGAAGAAAGTTTGAGGAGTCTCAAGCTTTTAGACTTTCGTCGTCGTCTTTTGTCGTCGACTGAGCGGTGACCTCATACTGATGTGTAACATTATACACGTCCCTAACCATCCCTTGTCCAAACTTTTCACACGCTCGCCACCTCGTGCCAGTCGAAAACATGAATTTACAGTGCTTATTCCTAATACAAGACTGATATTAGTATGCTCTACGTGTAAGCTTCACATGGAACACTTTCCCCTCTACACTCAGCCAACCTGGATATTTTCAAAGCTAATTTGGACAATTACTTGAGAGGAAACCCAAATTTTGATACGATTTACACTACATGAGTTTCCCTTTTCTTCTTCTTTTTATTGAATATAACGCATAACTCCATCCTATGGTTATTGTTGAGCTAAATGCTTTTTAGACCATTACAACTTTGAATACACTTTAAATCACTTTCATATATCGAATCATCTACGCGAAATCCCACGTTCACAAACACCTCTTCAAGTTTGATTCCGTTGTCCCCACACGCAGCTAACCTCTGAACCTTCAAATTCCACACTCACAATTGAATTGTCGTCGTCACTTCTTCGCTGTTCGTGTATGCTTTTTGTGGAAAAGCCTGCCTACAGATATTGTTACCTCAGCGAACGAGCACATCTTTAAACAAAGTTTACGAAACCTTATGTTGAGAACTACTGCGTTGGCCCCTGCCTATTGAGGTCCATATTTTTTAACACACGGAACTACCGTCCATCCAAAGATTCTTTTCCCCCAGTCTGTGTCGCCATTGGGGATTATTTTGCTCCACCTATGAAGAACATGGATACGATCATACAAGTAACGATTGTTTTAATTTTTTATACTCCTATCCTATAGTACTGTACGGCAATTTTGCTTTTTTAACCATAAATTTCGAATCTTGAATCTTAAATCTCGTGTGTTAAGTTGCTTTGTACGCCCAAATGGATATGAAACATATATAGAATGAAGTTACGTTTTAGGGGAGGATGATGTTGCATGATCACGTATAAATTCATTTTACTGACTGCTGGAGTAATTTACACGTAGGGTAGTATCTTACTTATGAGAAAGATTTTACGTTGATAAATTACCGACCATATTGTTCAGCACAGAATGCAAAGAATAATGTTCAATAGAAAATAAGCGAACGGGACAGTGAGATTTTAAATTTCATCCGTCAACACACATCGATCGCTTCCAAACCACTGAAATTCATCAAGTTGAATGATATTGTTATAATTACCGGAATTATTCTGTTATTGTGGAAAATAATAGAATTTTAATCGTTGTGATCAACAGCTCGAATTCGTCTATCGATTGCCGGCAATATATTTACCCACGCCAGCTATAATTTGGAATCACTCTGCAACGGGTATGTGACCCCCTGGATCTAAATTATCATAAAACAGTGTGGTGTTCCGTGGACTTCACTGTTTAATTGAAACTTCTTTGATGCTGACGTCATTTACGATCGGCTCGCGTTGAATTTATCTGTGAAAAAATTTGTTCGTGGATCAAACTGAAACAATTGCACCCAATTCATTTAATTTAGATCTTGCGAGTTGCGATATTTATAATGATGTCAAATCAAAATGTTTGGAATGTATTCACTCACGTATTGAAGTTAAGCACTAATATATGTTCGAGTATTACATAAAACATAATCAAAAGTTTTTATTTCTGACGCAGAAGATACGTCTGAGCAAGGTTGTCAGTACGAAAAGAATTCAAGTTTCAGTTCAATATACACATGGCTAAACCTAAACTGGCCAAGAACAACACAGGATAAGGCAAGCGGCGAACATCTCAAAATTGGCAGGCGAGAATAAAATCAATTTACGCACCATCATGTTGTGTATTCCCTTAATTGGTTTAATCGTAGGAAGTGTGTTGGCTATCCACTGGCATATTTGCTTTCTTAGTAAACTAAACGTCACACACGTTACGGTTTATTTGCTTCAAAACAAGACGCCTGATTTTGTCGATGTCAGCCCCATTATTCTTGTTGATCGCATTAGAACCAGCCTTTGTTACGTCTGAAACCTCATCATGAAGTCGTTCCATGTACTCTTTTTGCCCATGCCTTAACATCACTTCTTATGTTCGTGTTCGAATATATGATTTTCTGATCGGCCTCAAAATGTGTCAATACATTGCTGTGGATAACCGATATAATTCATATATATCGACCTTGTGTCCCAATATGCTTACAAATTTCAAACTTATTTGACTAGCCTCTGTTGACGAATAAATTGCATTGTGTTTCTTGTGTATCTTTATTTGCGTTACAATACAATCGTTTGTTCCAATTTTGCCATTTAACTTCCTGCTGATACGCCAGACGACAAATAATGTTCACCAGTATATACACGCACTCGGATGAATTCTACAGTGGTTTTATTTAGATAGAAACGTGCGTTTAGCACAATCCAACGAAGTAATTTATGGCCTTCTGTGATCCAGTTTAAGAGCGGCCAAAATATGTTCGAGCTCTGACTTGTTTGCGGATACGTTTGATATATTTTGTTTGTTTCGTGAAGAAATGGTTGCACTGCTTACGGGTAACAAGATGAGTATAGTTAAATGCTAATAACTAACCTAATGGACATTTTACAGTTAATGAATCAAATTTAGAATAATGCAGATAAACGAGTAACGTATAAAGTTGAGCGAACACTCTGATCCTGATTCCGGCATCTTAGATATCTGACACAGGACTGCGCTTAGAAATGCGTCTTTAAAATCAAATGCATGACTTTCTCGGGAGTATATACCACGCAAGCGTTCAGAGAATTCAGAACTAGGATAAACTAA
Organism: Atriophallophorus winterbourni; assembly: GCA_013407085.1. NCBI lineage: Eukaryota > Metazoa > Platyhelminthes > Trematoda > Plagiorchiida > Microphallidae > Atriophallophorus > Atriophallophorus winterbourni. The sequence goes on along the minus strand of JACCGJ010021043.1, from coordinate 10,544 downwards.
CAGTAAAAGCAAATCCATAGGCAGCCACACGATTTCAGTGAATATCGATCACTGATAAGTGATTCAATCATTGCAAAACACGTGCTGGACAAAGGCGTTGATCTTAAAAGAAATCAGGCAAGGTTGAAAGACTTCACACTGAGGCGTTTGAGATAAGGAATGCGCTCAAAAACGTTTAATGGGAGTGATAAGTTCACAATTTGGTTTTCGATAAATTAAAATGTGTGACACCCACTGTGCTCACGGATTACACAATCAATTTAATTTTTTGTGGATGTCATTTACATTTTGACTCCACCAAAACAATTGAATGATCATACAGCATGTAGTGGCGCTCCTTCAGATGATGTTAATCTCTCCTGCCTATCCTAACTATCTCAGGGCCCACCATAAACATTGATGTTCTTAGTAAGTTTTGGATTGGTCGAGTGAATGCATTTAGAACATGAAACCTGTTCGCACGGAAACATTTTAGCTGACGAAGAAACAAAGATTTGCCGTTAATCAGCACTACCCGATTGAATAAGAACTCCTTTATTCATGAATATGATTGTCAGATCGGTTGTTAGCATATTCCAGTAGATTGCGAAACTTTTTTCCTTTTGTCATTATGCGTGATCTAACCCTAATCCTGTCTTGAAAAAACTACGGAAATCGTCAAGGCACAAATATACACCATTGATCCGTTGTTCCAACGAAGACTCGGATGATGTGTTTACAAAAAGTATTTACACACGGTTTGTTAAAAAATTCTAATCTAATAACTCACGTTATCGACTCTTTATGGTGTAGCGGGGACTTCAAATTAATTTCTCCGCAGCTGTGGGCAAAATGCGTCATTTTTTCTTATCAAGAGTGGCCAATTTTCGACGCGCGATTCTGAACGAATTACGAGATACCAGAAATTGTTGTGACACTATTGTCACAAAACCTTTGGGTACACCATTTGTTAATAAACTGGATCACATGTGGAAATTATTAATCAAGACGGAAAAGAAACATCGTTCAGTCGACAAATTAATATCGGGACCTGTCGGTCAATTTGTTTTAGATTATTTGGTGAAATGTTTGTAACTGCTGAAAATTCTTTTATATGAATAAAGCCCATTTCTTCTTATCCTTCTTCTTCATTTAAATGAACCCAATGCCAGCTGTCATGAAATCACACATTGATGTACATTCGCCATGTAAAATTATTTTGTTCGAGGTTTGAACAATGAACTTCATGTTACGATGGAAGTGCCATTTGTATTCTCATAGCTTGCATTATGCAAAAGACGAAATCTTTTCCCCGATCAACGATTGCGCAGAATCGTGTAGTTTCAAAAGAAATTGTAGTGTTGTTAACGCAATATAGCTACCCAAACTCTTAGCGAGTAAAGCAAGAAGTCGAAGAAATTTATATGCAGTCAGTCGTAGATTATGTTGGTTGAATAAAGAATGTAGTTCGAAATGACACCATTTTACTTCACGATGGCTTATGTTACATCCTTTTCTAAGTAATTTCTTTTATGGGTAGGATGACAAAAAATAACCTTATTTTGAAATTCCAATGAAAATCGTGATTTGATTTGCTGTTTTGCAATATTGAGAAATGTCTGTCTGGTTGTTATTTAACTATAAATTTACTTTGCTCAATCATTTGATCCAACGATGCTACTCCAAGTCACGTTGATGCTCATGATTTGCTACACAATGGCCTTGTACCGTGAGTTTTGAGTTCGTAAAAATGTAGTTTCTTTGGATGCTGTTCCGTTTATTTCGATTTATAGTAACTCCATAACCTCCGTTATTATGTTCGATGTTTGCGTAAATTGTGGTCCTATTAAACACCTTTTGTTTTTGACACTTTGGTTTTCATAATACGCTTTAAAATAATCAAAATTATTCGATGTATTAAGTAATTATCCATTTGAAAAAAGGTTTTTATATGAATTAACAAAATAATTAATTAATTAATTCCTAATTAATGTAATTTAGCATATTTGTACCCGTAAAATTATTTGAAATGCAGTTAAATATTTAGAGAATGGCGGTCAAACGTGCAGTCAAACTAATACCACTTTGGTTATGACGTGGATAATATTTCCGAAAATATACGAGCAGATATACTGTCTCATGATATTGTGCTTAAATCGGATGTAGCGTGTTTAAATGTGTAAGAAATGTTTTATTTGTGTGATCAGAATAACCGATTTCAATCGCTTTATTTCAAATGTATTTCAGCACATTCGAATTCACGTGGGTGCTCCGTGTATACCTCGTTCTCTAATGACGATCGAGTCCAAATTACGCATGTGGATAATGGAAATTTATGCATCAAATCAGTTTCGGTCACCAAGGATATGCAAATTTCGTTATATTTGACATTTCACCATGTGAGTCTATTTTATCGAGAAATCAGTCACATTTGACTGTGCGATTAAGTCTGGTTGTAGAAATATTTTCATAATTCAAATTTGCAAATACATATTATCTTTATCTTCATAGGCACTTATTCAACGGAATGTCGTGAGTTATTTCTGCAGATCATTTCAACCTGTTGCATATTGAGCAAACTAGAATAAACTCTACATTGATCATTATATCAAAGTGTAAAATTTGTTCCTCAGCTGTTTGAAAACGTAAAGTTGACAGGTAACTTTGTGTCCAATATCGAACGCAATAACGCAATGACCGCTTTAATTGATGTTGATAAAGTTGGTCTATAAAACAAATGGTCAGGCAATGTATTGACTCCTAGAAAATATATAAAATTCGAAGAATATTTATTTTTCGAACCGGAATATTTTTTAACATTTCGTTCAGGCTTCTTCTTCAATCATTCGAGGTGGCATGAAAATTAAATTTCTTCACTGAAACCTATTGTGATATTAGTTACTTGATGAATATGGAGTTAAATCTAACAGATTTTGGGAAGCGTTTCAACTGATATTCCGTTGTTGGATTAGTCATGTATGGTAATAAAAAGTGCTCAATTAACTCTGGCATAAATGTTAAAACGTTTTCCAAATTGTCTTCAACATTGCAAGCCATCTTGACTCTGCTCGCACTATCAATAAATGATAAACTCGAATATCACAAAACCGGCTATTGAGTGTTTGTGATGATAATGCACGGGTATAAAGATTTTTAAATAAATTGCTTTTCAAAAAATAGTCAAATACTCAAAATCCAACACCAATAATATTTTAATCAATGTCTTCTTTGATAGACCACTCGAAATACTACTCCTAAAAGATAGCACCCTAAATGGTTTCATCGCTTCATCCGATCTACCAATAAACAATGAAAAAATATTCACTCTAGCATAATTTGAACAATGTATATAAAAGAATTCAGTTCAGTGAGACAATGTTTCGGTTTCTTAACGGTTTTCGATTTGTCCGAATTATATATGGATAAGTAATAATTTGACGAAACAATTTCATTTTCTATAGTAGCAAATTGCAATTCTATAGAAAAACAAAAAATACCAAATAATAAAATAATAAAATTATACGATGCCTACAGACGCAAATGAAAATCGAAATCGGAATAGAGGCTCTATTGATTAATGAATAGGTATCAGGAAACATTTTTCCCATTCAATGCAATATGTTTGATGAAACATCACATGCGGAAAGCTGTTAAACTAAAGGTTTTCTGACGATCCATTTGGGCGCTGAGCTGTATTCTGTAAAGCAAAATCTCCTATTTCTTTCAAAATCAAGATAAATATGACCTATCTCCTTCGCACATGCACCAATCAATTAACATTCTTTTTAATTAGATTTAACAAAATATTGTGCAACAGCACTCTGTAGTTGGTTCGAGTCATATGTAATGGAACGTGATTCTCAAAATCTTTCATGATGATTTATGTAATAATTTATGACTATAAACTAGCATGATACAGAGATTATATTACCAAATCCTCTATCTACTGTATCTCTAAACATATGTAGTTAAGTAAATTAAATCTTTATTTACGCAGATAACAAAATCTTTATTAACATATTGTTGTTTCCACACTGATATCATTTACTAATTTTAAAAAAAAAGCGGGTTAAATCGAACCTAATGTTGTTTGCACTTACAATTTTAACACGTTACAGATTTTCGATTCTGGCAGGATCTACGTCAGCGATGGGCCTGATTGCTTCGACGGAGATCTCATACAAATACATCATAACAGATCTCAGAGGTTGATTTCCACCAAGCACGGATTTTGTTTCATTTATTCCGGGTCACCCAAGCCTAAACGAATGTTTACCGAAGCACAAATGGTTGCTGGTATGTTGACAGTGCAATTATATATGTTGTTTCTATCAAAACGACACCCGGCGAAATAATAAAATGAGTTTGTGAAAAGTATAAGATGAAAAAAAGTGATTTCTTCTATTGAATAATCTATTGGTTTATTTTGAGATGAAACTTTATTTTTGCGGATGTTTTATGTGCAAACCACATTGTCGTACTTGCAAATTGTTTGTAGAATAGTCAAACGGTAAAGTGACTTAAAAAATGAACCTTCATCTTGTCGTTCAGAAAAATCCAAAATTCTCCAAAATAAAATGACAGCTACATATTTAAAATTCAGGTTTGATCTAAAAATGTTCATGATTCAGCAATTTTATTTTGACTATAAGCACTTAGCTCCGCAATAACCATAGAATTGTCAACATTGGTTCATCAGGAAGAAATAACACATAATTCTGTAATTTGTAGTGGAGTCCAGTTAAATATTATGTGAGATATCTAATATGTGCACACAAAGTTTGTAACTTCGCTGAGTGGTTGCATATATTTCATGAGATATGTTATTGGGATAGATGCTTTAATAGGAGATTCGCAATATAAAATTATTCGTATCTAAGTATCTCATAATTCCGATGAATTCTTTGAAAATGTGTGCAGTCTATGTTATGCATTCATTTCCAGTACGCATGATTTTGTAAAACTCGTTCGATCTTGGATAAACGATGGAATATTATATTAGGAAGTAAAATAACCTTTTTGAGCTAAGGAATTCAAGATGTGGAAGCAAGCGTCGTGTTTATTATTATGAAGTTGTTCATAATGGTTGTAAACGTTTCAAGTGAGAATATTCTGAAAATCTCTCGCATTTGTAATATGATCTAATATTCTTCAATGTGTTGTAAATTTTTATAATTGTATTATTTTTTCAAATAAATATCTGCTCACTAGCAAGATCACAGTGAACGAAATTATTTCCAATGAATGGAATTTTGAACCGTTGTATTTTTATTTAGATTTCTTCGTTCATTCTGTTTAAATTATCAATGATATTTTCCATTCCATTTTTGCAGTGCCCGATATTAAAGGTAAGATATCAAACTAGAAATAAATTACGCAAGTAAATTATTTACCGGATCTCAAAATATCAAATTTCGTGGTCTATCTTTTCCACAAAAATTATAAAGATGACATAACGGCAGATTGTTGTCCAAAACATTTCTTGGAATGATTTATTGTTCAATGCACCATCGTGAAATATGATGCCATATCCATTTTTTCATTGAAATAACCTGTGTCACACTATACTCCCTTTTCACAGGGATAACCACATTATTAGTGCCGCTTTGTGCTATGGAAACAGGAGATAATTTGCTTACATGTTTCAACATTTCAGATAAATATAACCGGTTATGCGTATGCTACACGATCGAATGAATGGCGTGTTCTTGCTATGAGGGATTACAATGGGTTAGGATGCATGATGCTTTATTGATTATCCGTGATCCATAAGGGATCAGAGTGACGTGAACAGGATATGTGGGTAAATAGTTGACGATTCATTCTAGGTCGTTGTGTTGAGGATAGATTAAATAGAATTCGTTAATAGACTTCCAGACAGAAATCTACATTTTGCTTATTATCCGGCTCAACTCCAATAGAGTTTGTTAAAAGAAACAAATTTGGCAATGTGTTATGGACTTATAATTTTATGCAAGCACTGATTTCCACAATGGTGAATGATTCGCAATGAGCGTTGTCATCTTTCCCGCAAAAGATTTACAGAAAATCAAACAGTTTTGAAAAGGTCAATATATTGTGGTGCACACATTCTCATTCCTCACAAACCAGTCTCCTGGCTGTTGTGAAAAGAGTTACACACTTTTAAATGTGTAATTAATTTCATTATTGTAATCAACTAAGTACGATTCAATCATGTGCAATGAATTTAGCACGATTTTAATAATATATCGTGGTATTTCCATTCAGAACCTTTTGCATTCACCTGAATTTCCTCTATCATTTATAGTTACGCTATCTTCGAGGATTCCAGTATATGAAGGTAAGGAATCTCTTGGTTCAATTTTTATTATTATTATTATTAGAATGTTTATTTTATTAGAATAATGTTGCTTAACGCGTGATGCTCCAATTAAAATGACGAACATTTTATCTAAAATTAACGTATTGAGGAGTTTTGATTCGCAAGCTGCAATGGCTATCAAATCACAGTTAATAAATCTAAATCCATGCAGCCTCATGGGATGCGGGGGTTACTCAGGTTCATCGCATCATGTTACTTTCTGGGACGGTCAAACCAACCTAGATCACATCAACTCGATTAAAGGTCAAATTTGACGCTTATTTAGAACGTACAGATCTTAGTATTCATGTTATAAAGATCAAATACACAATGTCTCCCTAGTTGTTGCGAACGTTGTCGAAAGTGTTCACGATAAAGAATTGCTACATTATCCTACATTCAACATTACCAACTAAACGAAATGTCTAACAGGGCAATGATTAATACTGGCTGAACAATGACAATAAATGCATGATGAATACAACATTCCGGTTGTGCTTGTGCTTGTTAATTCGTATTGCAAAAAGAATCAATGACCGCATAGTTCGTGGCATAAAGTTTGGTGGTACCATTAGCCATATCCGTTCACCTATGCAATTTAGGATGTTCCGAAAACATTTCCAGCACAATTGAGCTTAAATTTTTTAACACTGTTGTGAAGGCGTTTCGTGGATTAATGGATTTTACCATTATCACTGCTCCCTCCAGAGTCAGATAACCCGACAAAACATGTCATCAAAACAATTTAACCCGGTCTTGGTAAATAAAATAAAATAAGCTCTTAGATCAAGATAGTTTGTCGTCTGCCCTATTGTCGTTCTGCCTTATCGCAGAATGCCCACTCGAATCATTTGAAAATATATCGGATGGAACAAGGAATGTTGGCCGAATATGCATGCGTTGATACCCCATATAAATGGTGCACGAACGAAAATAGGAGCCGATTGCTATTTTGCAGTTAATTGCAAACTATCAATCATTCAGTTACAAAACAAAATTGGTTCAATCTGATACTGATTTGGTCAGACCAAGAAAATTTGGAAGATCTTTGTTCCCTTATGTTGAAAGAATTTTACGTGATCAAATATCGGTTGTTTACCGACTCCCAAGTATTGAGTTGTCTATACTCCATTGTTCTTGTTTGAAAAAACACTTTTTCACAAGCTTATCTCAACTTCCCTCCTTCTATGTGATGTTCATTAATTTGTTAAGGATGTTATATTGTACAGCATACGCTCATAAAGTGTATTTATCTAACTAATGTCCCATCACCGCTCACCATACAGCGCAGCGTTCGCAAAGCTTGGTTGGAAATTTTATGTGATATGACTGTAAACCGACTTCATGGGAGCTAATGAATTTTATCGAGCCATATTATATTTATCCTCAATCATTGTATTAAATCTGAAACACTAAACAAAACAACAATATCACGTAGTGAAACAACAAAATAGGACGTTTTTAACGCAATAACATATTCCGCACACCAGTTTTCCTTCCTTTACGCGTTTGGCTTTCTGCTTTTCCTGTTCCATGTTGCCCGTTCGTTTTCTGCTTCAGACCAATTGTACATGTTTTCTATCGTCGGCTAATTGGACACTTAAGATAATACTTATCATAGCGACAGTCGATCTAGTTGGCAGACATTTATCATGTTAATTAATTCTGGAAAGTATATTACGTGTTCCCGTTGAATAAATAGGTTACGGGTGCAAGAATTGCTGTTACCAATGATAGCGTTTTTCGAAAATCATTATGCCCTAGATATAGATTTGTGATAATGTCGTCCATGGCATACATCTGATTGTGGCGGCCGTGTATGCCGATGAATCTCCATTTGTTCTGTGCAATTTGTATTACCTACTGTTTCATCTTTGTGCTACTCAGGTTACCGATTATTTGCTAGAATCAGGCGTAAATACAGGCGTAATTTAGTCTCAATAATCCAGTAAATTTCCATAAACTACGCTCAACGCCTAACTAGTGGAAATTATTCTGATATATTTATTATATATCAACGTACTTTGAGTGTCAATGATTAGAGCAGGTTTATGCTATCATTTTACTTCTGATTTGGAAGCTTCGTCAGACCAAGTTTGATAGGCAGGACATGAATAATTAGCAGTCCACCAACCACAACAGATTTGACCTTACCACTATCACCCTTGGTCTGACAAAGCTTCTCTGTCAGCAGTGAAACGTTACCCAAAACCTGCTCTAACCAATTGCATTGGAATTTCTTTGCAACATGATCGGTCCAAAACATATTCCAATCAATTTCGAACTTCATGTTCTTTCATGATTCAATTTAGAGCGTTGCAAAACAACAACAACAGAATGCAGCGGGATATTAATGCTCAATCCTGCAGAACAATTACAAGGTCTATGCTTGTATCGCGTTGTATCGCCGAGAGAAAAGGCTCTGCAAATCGCATTGAACCGGGTTAGTAGTTATTTCAATTTCATTTTAATATAATAAATAATATTATTTGTCTGAGTAGCGTACAATGCATTCGCTGATGAGATTTCAAATTTGGCCAAATATCTAAACCCAATACCTGAATATACGCCGTGAGCTCTGAGAGGACTATTGATCTTGGTGTCAGAGAGTTCAGTCATTTAATGGTTTGTGGAGCATAACATACAACATGTATTTGCGATGTTCATACAGGATCAACAGCGACCGAATGAGGCCGAAACGAAGATTTCTCAATAATACAGAAAACAACATAACCCTACCAATCAGACCGAATAGCAATGAGACCTTCTTTTGTGACGAACATATATAACAGAATCATGCAAGTACATTACTTTTTTACAAGACTTCTACTGTTCCAAAGCACGCAGATCCTAATCGCTTTAGCTCAACCTAACAGGAGCGTATGGCACGAATCTTATCGTGTTGTGTGTGTGTTAAAATATAATTTTTCAAGCTCATGGGTTTAACTCATTTACAAATGTTTGGCCACATAAAATTGTAAAGGTAGGCCATGACAGTCTTTTTCCACAGTAAATTACAAGTTCACTTCATGTTTATAATTTTACATCATGAATTTACTATTCAAACTCATAAGTTCAAATAGCAAAATCCAGTCGTACTGTGTCTTTGCTAATACGAACGAATGTGTATTACTAAGTGAATTGTGAGAAAGGACTCCGTATTTGAAGCAGGGTAGCACAATTCTTTCGTTATAACATGACGAGTAGTGTCTGATATGCACTATTTATGAACTATTTTCACAGGTTGAAACCGATAGTTGCGAGAATACGAGAAATGATTAATGAAATTTCTTTCACATGGTTGAAAATGAAGAATTTTCAAATTGTGATTGTTTTCCATTATTCGACAAAATAGCATGTTATAATGAAAATAAATCATAAAAGCACACGCTTATATCATCGTTTACCACTTAAATTGACAACAGAGGAAAACTGTGTTTCTGGTGTGATTTACCGACCACCGTCAGCAGACGATGTATAAATTTCTAGTTTGATTAAGAAAATTCAGCAGGTTGTGTGCTATATCGAAACAATGTCCTGATCATGTGTCACATTAATCTCCAGAATTTACTGAAATGCGAGATTCAAACGATGAATTCTCCATGGAATGTTCAAAGAAATTTCGACGCACCATCGAAAATTGCCAAATTCTAAGAAAGGATCTCGAAGCTATTCATACCTGTTCCTTACGAAACTGCCTAACATTCAGCATCCAGCAATGCAAGATTTAAAACGTCGGTAAAACCTTCGAAATCACATATTCTCTGGGATCTCAGTAACTTTCAAGGGTTGCAAAAGAAAAAGATCTGAGATGTGTGGAATAGCAGTAAGATGTAGTCCAAACGGTATTGTTCTGTGGTATAGAATTGTCTTGCAAAACTTAGCATTGCTCAGAAAGATCTTCGATAATTTCACGCAGCAGGTACTCACAGGGATAATAAACACCTATATCCGGTCAAAAATAATGTACGCTGTTCAAACATGGTCCCCACGGTTACAAATTAAATGACCTTGCTGCAACTCGTATAGCACCGCGCTACAAAACTGCTGGCCGGCTATGAAACTGGCAATACGAGGAGTGGATTGCAACTCTGAACCTGTTTGACTTTTCGTACCGTCGTGACAAAGGTGAATTGATCCTGCTGTTCAACATTCTGCATATGGTTGATCACCTACTTGAACACATGTTTCACCGAAAAAAAGCACGTAGTATCAGACCTGA
>JACCGJ010021042.1:0-27249 GCA_013407085.1 Atriophallophorus winterbourni | reverse complement strand
CATGTGAGATGAATATTCAGTATTGTAGTGCAAGGTGTTCTGCAGCATACCGTTGATACAATTTTGGGGGGTCGATTACAATCTTGCCAACTTCTACTTTAGGTATTTTGAACGTGAGCTCAATCGACCTTGTAATGGGATTATTTCAAGCCAAAGAAACCTCAGTTTCAGCGGTGTAAACACCGCGTGTTACGTACACAGCATTATTATTTATATTATTATTAATATATTGAAATATTAAATAGTATTATTCTATTTAAAATCCACAGACCTAGTAGTTCGCAACAATATATATATATTTATTTCAATATATTAATAATAATATAAATAATAATCTCCATAAAGTAACATAAATGATAAACTTTATCCTATTAAATTGTCACAACAAAACATTTTTTGATAATATTGTTATTTATACTATTCAGAAACACTTTCGATTATTGTTATATTGGTCAACTGCACTTCTCCTTTTCGATTGCTTATCGTATACTTTCATTATTTGAATCCGTATTTTGGCTATTTTAATTATAGTACAGAACTTTCTGCAGCTTTTGAATTTGTTTTACAGTATAAAATTTCTTCGATCATTCACTTTTACGCAGCAGGACAACTTTGTTTATACAAAAGTCCCGATTTTCGTGCTTCTTAGATTCAATGTTTATAGGTGTAAAATATTTCTCAGTAGAATTAAACATGAGCAAAATATGGTCGAACGGGTAGCTTCAATATCCAAATAGATCTTTAAAAGATAAATGCGACTCAAGTAACTTCAAACAATCCAAAGTTTGAAAAGTTTCACGAAATGAATGCGGATAAAACATCGCTGAATTTCAAAAAAAACCTTTGCCAAAATGATGTCCACATAGAGATGAGTCAGTGATATATCACCGATTTCGTGGAATAATGAGTTTTTTGAGCAATGAGATTTTGTGATGTATTATTTGAAGTGAAATGTTTCGGCTTATAATTACTTCTTTCACATATACTTGTTGGAATTGGTTAAGAACGCACATAACCGTGCTACAAACTTCTTTTGATTACTGGAGCCCGAAAACAATACAATCGGCACAGTTAGAGAACAAGTATGTTTTACGAAAATTAGATAATTTGTGTTTAACGGTGACATTACTTACGTACGGTGTGTACCGTACTAAATTTATTAAATTATCTTTTATGCAATCAAGAAAAATTCGACTTGCAACAAATATAGTTGATTAGGATGTATCCTTGCGCAGACAGTGTGCAATGTCTCAAGCTCATGCATCTTGTTATTGAGCTTAAGCTCAACTACGTAACCAAAATTTCAATGATATGGGCTACGGATTTCTTTCCCTTAAAAAAGCTCGATTATTTGCTATTATGCCTTGAACTAATAGATGAGCATGAATCTGCACTTAATAACTTTGCCCGCGCGATAAAAGGGTTTTAAATACACCAATACGATAATCGCAACTCGTAATAAACGAAAAGTTTACAGATTCAATGGACATTATGTGACCCAAAATTCTCATGAATAGTTACTACTATCTACGAGACGTTTTTTAACTTCATCCAAGACTATTTGCTTATTTGGATATTCAAAACAAAATACCTTCATCCATTTTTATCTATCTCACAGAGCTCCTGAAAATTGTCAATCGTGAACGATTGTTAAGTTGGTATGCTGTTTTCTCTTCACCTCAAATTAGATCAGTTGGTCAAACAAATGCGTAATTTGCTAATACTTTGGTAACATTTCCAATGCTGGTAATAGAAATTAAATGACTCTATCCTTACATATGCAAGAATTTCGTTCGGCTCCATACGAACTTCGTTATATTAGTTCGTTCAACATCAAGCAAATTCAGAAGCGTTTTACTGATCTACCAATGACCGTAGACACATTTATTTATGATGATAAAACGTGGTTATGATTTTTTATAATGCATACATTTACCGTTTATATACTACGCGGCGATTTTTCTTCGCCTCAAGAACTCATGTAAAAGGAGTTTTGTTAGGCTTAATGGTCCTTTACATAGTTAGAAATTGATGGAAAATATTATATTTTAGAGAAAATGATGAATAAAAGCATATAAATTAGAAAACCACTATTAATAAATATGAATCACAGATTAATTCTTGTTCAAACGCTGCATTTCGAGAGATGTGAGCTGCGTCATACATTGTTCTTTTAAGTCATTGAATGTTCAAAATCTCATCGATAATTATCTCGTTCTATACTGTGAAAACAAAGTTTTTAGAAACATTTAAACATATTCAGTAGGTTCGTGGAATATTGAAAATTAATTTACTTCGAGAATTTTGAATTTTTGAATATTGGTATAAAAGTTTTCGTTTACGAGTACAAAAGCAGATTTTGATTTCTTTTCTCAATTATAATCACCTAATTGAAATGCTTCAATGTGTCTATATATTAGTTTGAAATATTATCCATGTTTTTTCGAGCACAAAAGAAATAGAAACTTAGAAATGCTTTCATTATGGTTTATAATTTACTGACAATTGTTGGTTAGCCAAACATAATAAAATGAGTTAGTCATCAAAATAAAATTTATTTTTGAAAATATAACAAAATTGTTAATCTATCATTTTTCACTAAGATAATCTAAACTACATAAAAGACTGATAAGTAAACATTTTAGTGTCCTTCTATCAATGCTTATTCATTCAGCATACACTTTTCAACGTCTATGACTTTTGTTCTGATGTAAATCTAATGTACGTCTATTTAAAATTTCATACATTTATAGAAAGAATTAAATCACGAAACATGTTCGAAGCCTACTATCAAACATATTATCAAACTTTATATCTATCGAAATGGTGATAAAGCTCACGTTTTGCTTTATACTGTGATAATGCATGTTTCGATAGCTCCATACAGATTGGTTCATAATTTATTTCGAAACAGACTACAAAAAGGTAGTATAATAAAACTCTATAAATGGATATACAATACCTCAGGACTCAATGGTTCCCAAGGTTGTCACAGCCGAGGGTGGTGGTAGGGATAGGCTCCCGCTACCTACAAAATGGTCCCATACGGCGTGCGTCTCAAATAACCTCTGACAACCGGAGCCTAACTTCTGACATGCTCGTGGCGGAACTGCTTCTACTGACAGGAGAAGGGGCGAAGGCGGGTGATTGGCGCCTCAAAACCAGTTCGCTTCAAGTAGATGCAACTCGTCAGCCTGGCAGGGCAGTTCATCTAGGGGATGGAAACCTTGGCTCCAAACCACCGCTTCCTGCGGATTACACAATCACAATACTTCGCCAAAGACGGTCCCAAGCCCGACTGCAAAAGAAGGAGGGTTAGACGCCGGGTCAGCAACCCCACTCTGTAAAAACCTTAAACCGCTACTGAAACTAAAGCAACATGTCATACCGAAGTAACATCTCCATGCTTGAATCGAGAAGAAACCTCATCTGAGGTAAAAATGAAGCAAACTGGTGAAAGCCCACCGGAAGCCAGTCAGCAGATGAATCTTCTGTCGATGAAAGTAACAACAAAGATTGCCACATGGAACGTCCTTACGATGTATGAGACCGGAAAGGCCGCACAGGTCGCGAAAGAAATGCAAAAGTATGGTATACAACTGCTGGGAATATGTGAAAGTAGATGGAATGGATCTGGTATGTTGGTTTTGACATCCGGGGAACGGATTATTTACTCGGGTCATGAAGATGAGAACCATAGTCATTCAGAAGGCGTCACAATTATGTTATCCCCAATAGCTGCAGGCGCTCTCATCGGACAGGAACCCGTTGACTCACGGATAATCACAGCCAGATTCAACTCCAAGGGGAGAAATGTGACGGTAATTCAATGTTATGCGCCCACAAACAATGCTAGCCTTGAGTCGAAAGAAGAATTTTACGTGCGTCTGCAGTCTGTCCTAGACAAGACACCCAAGCGAGATATAAAGATTTGGATGGGTGACATGAACGCGAAATTGGGTCCAGACAACACGGAGAGAATCTGTGATGGGTACGCATGCCCTAGATGAAATGAATGAGAACGGTGAACTTCTCGCAGATGTTTGCGCGCTCAACGATCTGGTCATCAGAGGCAGCATCTTTCAACACCGAAACATCCACAAGGCCACCTGGACATCACCTGATGGTGTTACTGCCAATCAAATCGTTCACCTATCGATTTCACGAAAATGGCGACATAGTCTCCTTGATACACGTGTAATGCGAAGTTCGGATGTTGCTTCAGACCACTACCTTCTAATGGCCAAAATCAAAATCAAGTTGAGAGCTTTCTACGAAATCGGCAGTCGGCCTAGTGTAAAGTATCACACGCAGAAACTAAGGGAAGAGCGTACAAGAGAGATTTTCTCAATCTCACTGGAAAACAGATTCGAATTGCTCAACAACTTAACCCCTGAACTCCCAATAAATGAAAACTGGACCGCTCTGAAAAACTGTTGGCAAGACACTTGTAAGCACGTAATTGGCAGACGGGTAAAGAAAGACAAAGAGTGGATCTCGAGTGAGACTTGGACACTGATCAACTCGATAAGGCAGCTGAAACAACAGATCCTCCGGTGTTAGGACACCAAGCAGAAAAACCAACTGATCGAACAACACGGCTCCCTGAATAAAGACGTGAAACGAAGTGCCAGAAGTGCCAAGAGGCGGTTCTATGAAATGCTGGCAACGGAGGCGGAAAATGCAGCAAAAAAGAGAGACCTGAACCCCGTCTACAACAGTACCAGAACCTTATCAGGAAGAAAAATACCTTACGGCAAAATAATAAAGGAAGGTAACCTTATCAGTCAGGAATCGGTGCAAAGAAAGCGATGGATGGAGCACTTCAAGGAACTCCTAAATCTACCAGCACCTACTTCAGTCACTGACATTTCACCTGCAGCAAATTTGCTAGACATAAACACCGATCCCCCCGGTCGAAATGAGATCCTTTTTGCATTAAAATCGCTGAAGAATGGCAAAGCACCAGGTCCAGATGGGATTCCACCAGAAGCTCTGAAGGCTGATTTGGACACCTCGGCTGATATGTTACTTCCTCTGCCCTAGAAAATCTGGTCAGAAAGATGGGTCCCGAATGATTGGAAGAGAGGTCATTTGGTCAAACTTCCAAAGAAAGGGGATCTGATGCTATGCAAAAACTGGCGAGGTATCATGCTGCTCTCAGTCCCTAGTAAAGTGCTTACACGCATCATCCTTCTGCGTTTGCGCGACGCTATCGATCGAGTGTTACGGCCAGAGCAATCGCGCATCAGAAAACAAAAGTCTGGTATCGACCAAATTGCGACCCTTCCCATAATAATTGAACAAAGAATTGAATGGCAATCGCCTCTTTGCCTCAACTTCATAGATTTTGAGAAAGCCTTCGACAGTGTGGACCGCCAATTCATATGGAAGCTTTTGCCACACTATGGGGTCCCACCGCTGTACATGGACCTCATAAAGCAGCTGTATGAAGGTGCCTCCTGTCAGGTAATTCAAAACGGAAGATTGACCGATCCATTTGCAGTTGAGACTGGCGTCCGCCAGGGATGCCTGTTGTCCCCAATGATTTTTCTGTTGGTAATAGACTGGATAATGAAACAGACAGTAAAAGGTGAGAGGAATGGTATCGATTGGAAGGAATCCGAGCATTTGGAGGATCTGGAATACGCTGATGATGTCTGCTTGATATCACGTGACCCCAAACGTCTTCAGAGAAAGACCGATAGACTAGCACACTTTGCTTCATATGCAGGACTACGCGTGAATACCGAAAAAACAGAAGTCCTCCGTGTGCTAACTGATGAGCGCCCATCAATCACCATCAATGGTAAAGCAGTCAAAGACGTCACGCAATTCGTCTACCTCGGCAGCATTGTTTCAATAAGTGGTGGCACGGACGAAGACATAGTAGCCAGAATCGGCAAAGCAAGATACGCGTTCATAGCTTTGAAACCCATTTGGGAGTCGAAGGTTCTATCAAAACGCACGAAACTCCGTATATTCAGAAGCAACGTCAAATCCGTGCTACTCTATGGATCGGAAACCTGGCGAGTGACAGGAAAGTCTTCTGGCCGCTTGCAATCATTCCACAATAATTGCCTTCGTCGAATTATTGGGGTAAAATGGCCAGAAAAGATAAGGAATCAAGACCTGTGGCAGATTGCTGCTGAGGACCCGATCGCCCAGCAGACCAGTAGAAGAAAGTGGAGATGGGTTGGGCACACCTTGTGGAAACTGTATGATGACATCACGCGTCATGCTCTGGTATGGAACCCAATCGGGAAGAGACAGGTCGGACGCCCAAGGCTATCTTGGAAGCGCTCGTGTGAAGAGGAAATCCGCATGTGTGGACTTAACTGGAACGACATCAAACTAGCTGCTATGGACAGACCAAACTGGAGACAAGTTGCGGAGGCCCTATGTTCCTCCAGGAACTCAAGGGATTAAGTCAAGTCAGGACTCGATGCAAAACAATTTTTAATAATGTCAAAGCAAATCGATGTCACTACAGATTTTGGGCAAGAAACAATTTAGTTTCTGATCTACAAACGATATATCAAACTATAATAAAAGCCAGATGTTTCTATTTACTGAGAGAAAAAATATGAAAATAAATCAACGAGATCTATGATTGCGTTGCATGACTAGTTATTAAAACCATTTCAGTTCCACCCTTACAAGATGAACATGTTAAATATCAGATGCAATGAACACCTCAAGGCTTGAAGCCTGTAGCAGGGATTACACAACTGAAATGTAGTCCGAATTGGGTAGTTAAATACAAACCCGGCTCGTTTTCAGATATTTGGAGCTGATATTTGAACATTTCTCCGAGAATCAATTTTCTTCTCTGTTAAACACATTTGCATTATAAGGCTAGACACTATTATTCAAGAAGAATATTTTGCTTGTGAACCGTTTATTTTCCGGAGCGCCTAATAATACTGACCCTTTATAGAATATGCCACAAGATGTGTGTATAAGGACTTCGACAATAAGAACACGGAGGATCATATCCTTATCATACATAAAAGATCCTAATTTTGAGTCTATAAGGTAATCCGATTCAGAAACTGGTTTGTAGCAGTCATTTTTGGTCAAAGCAACTAACCTTTATTTGGAATTAGTTCAATGAATACGTGCAGATATATATATATATATATCTGAATAATCCTTATAGTAATGCTATATTTATTTGAATGATGACATGAGGAATAGAACAGACTTATACAATAAACCACGTTTTCTCGTCAGATTCATTACCACGTTCAAAGAAATTGCTGCCATAGTTAGGTTTCATTGATTAAGATCGATCATCGAATAATATACCAATTCAATGGAAGGATAAGGGCTAATTAATAAGCTTTCAATAAACTATTTAAGTGACACTTTTATATAAAAATAATTGATTGTAGATTTTGTCTACTGTAATCGTAGTCAATAGCAAATGACTATCATTTTAGTAATAACGTTTCAATAAAAATTATCACATTAGAAAAATATTTGTTGTCAAGTTATTGCAACTTCACAACAAGCTTTGATTGGTTAACACATCTACTCTAGTTTTATAAGAGAAATACGAATTTGTTTATGAAACGGATTTTGGACTTTAACGTTTGAAACATTTGCCGATTTGATCGGCTGTCTGTAGCAATTCTGTGAATCATTTATTAATAATTTAACTTTGCTAATATGATACTGATGAATGTCTTTGGTGATCACTTGTTACACTGTTGTGAGAACCAATGGACCATTTAATCAATATTTCCATAATAGCTTGACTAGAATGTGACTGTATTGAAATAAAGTAGTCTATGAAGTAGTTATTTTTTGCTAACTTAATGTTTTTTAATGTTGATACTGCCGTTCACCGCTCACTTATCACACTGAACGCCACGAAATTCTTAAATAATTTTTATTAATTTATTGGGGATATTTTAATGAAGCGTTAAAGTCGTTAGTTTAAAGAGCTACCAACACTTTCTTACACAATATGATTCAAAAAATATTCGTATCTCGGATGTAGATGTTGCTCGGATGGTGTTCGCCAAGCATGTGTAGTTGTAGTTGGACTTTTCGCCATCAAGCTAGATGACATCATCCCCTAAACTTCTTTCGAAGTGACTTGATATTGGCATTCGTTGTTTTATATATTATCCGTTTGTCCGTTCGCAATCACTTCCGGTGGTTGCTCGACTCCATATTTTTTCTTCGCCATCTGTTTTTCATTGGTCCAAGGATTGTAGCCAATTGGAGGTGCTAGTTAATTGAGGTCGTTGTTGAGCGACTTCAATTGGCCGCAATCTATGGACCAATAAAAACGCAATGGCAAAGAATGCAGAATATGAATTCGACCAACCACTGGGGGTGATGGCAAACGGACAGACTAACCCCATAAAAATATCAATTTCAAGTCACTTCGAAATGATTTTTGCAGATAATGTCATCGAGCTTGATGACGAATCGTCCAACTTCAACTACTTAAACTCGGCGAACACCATTCCAACAATACAATATGAATCGCTCATTGGTGACGTTCAGTTAATGCTACTATAATGAATCGGTAAAAACGACATAAGCTTAAATGAGTACTAAACGTAAATAATTAACCGATTCTATTGACCTACCAATTTTGAAAGAGACCTCTAATTTTTTGAAAATATGTTAAGATTATGCAACAATAGAGAAAATGCAAAGCATTTTATTCATTTTAATTTTTAGTTTTTGTGATAATTATTTTAATTTCATGTAAAGTACATTCGATGAACAAAGAACTAATATGAAAGTAATATTTGACTAAGCCTTGCTTCATAATTTACGTATGCTGATTAATGTAATTCGCAGTCCATCAGTAAACAAACTGTATGAATCAAGTGTTACCAAAATCTCCACTGATTAAACTCAGCGAATAATTATGTGTGAGAATACGTAAAATTCACTGTGTAACTTTACTGTTTATAACGCGGACATTGCCAACACATTTCAGGAAAAATTTGTATTGACAATTTTCGGGATTCGACCTGAAAAATAGACAAAAACGTTGTTTCCATTTTTCGTCCAAATAATTTGAATAGTTCACTTGTTCTACAAACCAGTGCTAATTAGAATAACTCTGCAAATTTTGCCTGAAATATCAACCATCATGTTATTAAATACCAAGTTGGTACATAAAAGTTTAAAGCCCTGGAAGTAAATTTCATGAGAGATATGCACTGAAACATTGGGTTATTGAATATACTTAGCTGAATAACTTCTCGAAAAGAACTTTTATTACATTGTGTCGGTAAAAAATTGAAGTATATGTTTTGTTTCAATGTTCGATGATTCAGAGATTCATGGTTAACTTGGTTACCATAGAATCAAAAAGCAATATTAACACTGGCGCCAAATGTAAATATACTGTACTCCAATATCTCACATCCTTGCCACACAGCATACTCTTGTATACAGTCAATGGCTTTGTGATTTGGGGATTTGCTCTACACGACCATATTTTAGAAACATGTTTAGAAAGACGTAATTAGGAAGTTAGGATGTATTATTCACTCTTCTGAACCCAGGGATATTAACACGACAGTCCATCACACAGAATTAGGACTGAGTGATCACATGGTGCTGGACATCAATTAGTTTCAAAACTCGAGGAAAATTAAGGATAAAGACAAATGCAACAAGACAGTGATTATCTTTTCGGTAAATATACGCTTGAGGTGACATGTGTTTAACGATTCTACATTCACAATGCTAATTCTCATTGCGATCCATGACTAGTGGAGCGTAAAATCAATTAATATCTGCGATTTCTCCAAAAAAGTCAACAGAAACATTCTATCTGCGATTAAAACAAAAGAAATGAAAAACGCTGCAAAATATAAGACACAACGTCCATCCTGAGCAATGAATATTCGAATATCATGACTTCAGAATTGTCGAATTCAAAAGAACGTGGTAGCTTTTATTTTTGAACACAATTAACAGAGAAAAATATGAAGGGTTCAGAAGAGCAGGTGTTGATTTCGGTTGTCGAAAGTAATAAATTTCCTAACGAGGAATTTCGCAATTCTGATTGGAATTGAAGTAATACAAACGGTTGCAGTTGTAGCCAATGTTTTGAAGGTCAAGTTTCCAAAATTTAGAAAGAATTAACGCGTCACAAACAGGCCACCAGTAACTACGTTTCCTGATAGGGCATCACAATATTCCGTCATAAGCATCAAATTAATTTTTAGTTTGCCAAAATTGCATGAACGAAACCGGTTTTGTTTTATTTAGAATGAGGCTTAAGGTGAAACTTCGTGCGTGATTGTTTGTTAAGGCATTAGATTTTAACGCTTTTGGTCAAACATCCCGCGCAATTTGTTATTCAGTTTCAGAAAAGAAATGTATTTTAATTAATCACCATATAGATTTTTACGGAAACTTGGTTCGCAAACTGAAAATTGTGACTGCAATATAAAGATATTGGTATATTGCTTCAATTGAAGATCACATGTATTCATCAACCTTAGGCAGTCTATAATCAGTTTTGCCGTTCACTAAGTAACTTATGATAATTCCTTTCATTATTGAAATGTTGCACACTTGTCGTAATAAAACACTATCCAGGAATGTTCCCAAAATTTTACGAACCTCTCCTCAACGCAAACACCGTTATCCAAATTTAGTTTCTGTCCGTAAATGTTTTATAACAATTCCTCCCTATTAGTTAAACCATACTGGATATATATATATATATATATATATATATATATATATATAAAAGTCGAAACCAATTATTGAAGCTGTACTATTTCAAGTAGCTACGTGACCTCATGAGCACACAATGTACTGTAATTTAATATCCTGTTTCACATAAAGTTGTGAAGTCTTAATAACTAGAATCATTGAAATGATTACTTTTTTCTATTACGCAAAAAATTGACTGTTCAAGTAATTTGTAATCGGTTTACCATACCTTAAACGTTTCGAATACCTGAGTGAATTTCAGTGTGGGAATCAACAAGTAAATTTACTGAGGCCATTTATTCAGAATCCATAGATTTAGTTGTTTCCGTTTAAATGTCAATTGACCACTTTTATAATTACAATAATCAAACTCTGAGAAAAATGGTTACAAAGCACATCACAATTATTGCTTGAGACAAAATTTTTGATATTATTCAAAAATGATTTTTACTATGTGATTCCATTAAGTTTATGAGAAACATTTTTGAAAAATGACTAAGTTCGAATAAAAACATTAAAGTTAAACAATTAAGGGGTTTAATCGAAATGAAACTACATATTTTACAGAACTACAACTTAAATAACAAGCCTGACAAAAAATTATTGAACACTCATCGTGAACGATTATTATCACTGTAAGACGTTTTCATTATTCGATTAAGGTTTTTACCCATTGGCACTACTTTTTATTGCTTGATATCCTAAGCATTAAAAACAAAACGCAGATGACATAAAACTTTTATAGAATCCCTATTCTTTTCATGTTTTCCGCAAATTTTTTAGTGAATGTGATTCTAAATTTACGCGTTTTGCCAGAAACCAAAGTTGCATCATCATGTGTACTTGCTATCAGTATTAAACTAGTTCACTTGAGAAATATAATTAAAATTGCCGTATCTGTATGATTTAATTGAAATCATAATGTGTTAATACGGAATAGTATCATGTGGTCTTGGAAAAAAATGTATTAAATTTTGACCAGTTTCGTCGATGGTTCAAGTATTTTATCATGCTATCAAGCCTACTGTAGCACCGATCTAAAAATTTGAGCTTGCGATTAAAATGGCGACTCATTTGAAACGCACGCACAAAATTCCCTCGTTGATTAGTACCTTAGTTTAACCAACCCATGGACGTCTCCATTCATCCGCCAGCGAGTGAGACGTGTATTGATCATAATGCACAACATTAGGGCCGCCTTGCAACACGTGATTACCAGATTGACCAATGGGGTGTCTGCGCGCAAAACGATAGACACCAGAGAGTATACTAAACACATTTAATTTCTTTTCACAGAATATGATCAAAAGGCGGAAGTACGGTTAGTCAACTAATACGGATTTTCAAAATTGCAATCTTCTCCAACAAAAATAAACGTTGCTCGCCAAAATGTTAGTAAGTTTGAATATTTTGATTGTGTTGTTGATTAATAGCATGTTGATTTATCCAGTGATGCAAAATAATACCCATTTTTAACAAAATATTCATTTGCAGGCATTTCCATCACACACCCCACGACCGGTTTCATGCTGTTTGCACTTATTAGGTAGGGAGAGTAAGAGCAGGATCCGCTTGCTATTATGCTAATCTAACCTATAGATGAGAACAGTTTGCTTAAAAACATAGCAGCATATAAACATGATATTAAAATATCATGAACTGTAATATGTAATCTCGTTACAACAATTAGAAAACTTTATGTTAATAACGTTCAATAAAAGTTCAATGTGACTCTCAGTATTCTACGCAATTCATCTGGTTGCAAGGCGCCATGGAAACAACTCACAACCAAAGCTGTACGCAAAAGCGCAACAGCTACTGGTGGCGTGAATTAACCCCAAATGTACAAACCTGGACCTGTTGCCCTTCTGTCGCTATCAGAAGAGCACTGAATTCCTCATCCGCAAGCTGCATTTCAAACGTAAATTTAGTGAGATTGCTCGGCATTTATGGACTAAGTTTCATTTCATAATACCCATAGCGATAAAAACTACGCGGAACTGTGCCGAAGTGCAAATTGGATGCTGGGTTTTAGAAAGGTTATAATTGGTGCTCTTCCAAATTTAGCCAAACAAATCTTATGTAGGTTCAGTTTGATATGGCTTTAATGGTACAGCGGATAAGACATTCGAATTTTGAGCACAAGGCGCAGCTTCGAATCCTATTGCGGCACATTTCTGAAAATGAGCTCAACCCGGCTCCCTATCTATCCCGGTGTAAACTGAGCGCAGAGTCCAATGCGCAAAATCATATTATTCGAAGTGCTTTGTGTTAAAGAAATCGTTAATAACATCCTATCGTAGATATCTCAGTTGCCTGATAAGAAAAATAAATAATCTCAACTTTATAAATTCTTGCTAAATTCAAATGGTTACATACGCCATTTGCGCTATGTTCATTCGGCCATTTTCGTGTGAATTTTAATTCAGTTTATTTCAGCGAAAACTTTAAAATGTATTCCCAAATAAAATTTAATTTTTAACATCTGTAAAGTAGTCTCTACTGTTTGTTGTACCATTTACTTGGTCAGTCTTAAAATGGTATAACGATATAAGCGATAGCTGCATGACTCGCGTAGTTTTAACGGCATGATCACATATAATTCGTGTTTGAAAGATTGAGCACATAATTCTAAAGAACTTGGTTAGACTCTTATGAATGAACTTTATCGCACTTAAAACTTAACGATGCTGCTTTGTGAGAATAAGTGCCAAGCGCATGTGAGCATAAATTATTGTGTTGATATTCTCTATGAAATCATCAGATAACGTCTGGGACTACTTTTAAATTGAAGAATAAAAGTACGTTTGTTTCAACTTCGGATTAACTTTGTATCCAAATGAACTATTTAGTCACTTGATATTCACTGTTGGTGGTCTCAAGTTCGTACAAGTTACATAAGCTGATTTGTCGAATTAGTCATTTGTCTGTTATGACACCAATGCCATGGTACACACTTAATTAACGTTGCAAATATTCACATTGGAGGATTACAAAAGCAAGGTTATTTTACTAGAGCTGTTGGTCGTTGATTGGATACAGAGCAAGTTATTGAATCGCATTGTACTAAACGATTGGCGGTTAATATTGTTGTAACTAAGGTGAAATATTTGCAATTGTAAGCACCATTTGCTTGTTTTGTTTTTCAAATGGGAAAGAAACAATTGCGGTCCAGTTTTATGTAAATCTTAGGCGCAATTTCACGGCGATATGAAGCCTGAATAGACAGACGAATCCCGCGGTAGTAGGAAACCGTTTATTATCATTGAGGCTCCATTCTGGAGCCAAACTTTACAAGTAATCGATATTAGTCCTTTCATTTCACCTTCTCCAAAAATGATGATCATGTTGTTTGAAATTTGTGGTTGGTTTAGCAAATTAATTACAATATGACCAAAATGAGCATGTAGGCCACAGCTGGATAAGGCTGGTACAACCAATCTTTTCAATCACATTACAACTAATATAAATTTAAACAAAGTGGCTGAGCACGATTTCAATGATAAATTATGCATGATTGGTCAAAAGCACCCGACCAGATTTTCAACAGAGGTTCTATTCTGTATCGCAGAATATTTTAAACGTTGACTGCATAAATCGAAATTTTCCACTGTGATTTCGTCAATTATATTTGATCGACTTCACAAATTGCGTCATTATCCCGACAAAGTGAATGAGAGTGAATCAAGAATTTTATGCCGACAAAAACATTAGTATGACATTAAAACAGAATGTGCGAATGGAATGCAACCGTTTGTGTGTAAATGGGATTAAGTAAACGTTCCGAAGTCATGCCTTATCTTTCGTTTACAAATACTTGAATATTTGAAAGGTTGCCCATTCAAAATACATGAAACGTTACATTCCAAGAGTATAATTAACAGGTTAAGAGACAATAGCGCGGTGATTAAATGCTAGCGAAATACGAACTCACACACCGAAGATAGATCAAATTATTCAACAGTTGTTATCTTTTACAATCGTGCCCCAAGTTTATTTTCTTTTCAGTCATCAGATGTTAAGTTATATAGTCGTAATCTTACGTATGTGACTGTTACTAAGTTTGATTTTGTATTGACGGAACTCATATTACCATGGTTTTTTTCTCTCGTCAGTAAAATGCACTGGAAAATGAACTAAGGTACAAAGTTATCTTTCAAAAAATTGTTTTGCAAATTGCCATAGTTCGGTAAAAATTTCAAGACATTATCTTACTCAAATGACGTTGATTGATATATAAGTTTACGTTGAAGATGAGTTAGCTCGTGATTTGTCGGAATAGCAAAAAATAAAACTCGTAAATCACGTGTTTCAGTGGTTCAACGATAATAATATCCATGGCACTGTTTATAAAGAATGCTGAAGAAAACATTTTTTATCCCTTGTACTGATAACAATTGCAAGAGCTTCAATCCTGAGGAAAATATTAGAAGTTAGGCTATGTGTAAGTATTAAATAATAATATTAAATGTACTGTACGGAAAATGGTCGTATTCCGTAAGATCTACTTTACGGTGAGTTGAAATCATAAAATCGATCTTCGGGCACTTGCGTTACAAAGACGTTTGCAAAAGAGATATGAAGAAGAGCTTGCTCTTGACCGCTCACGTAGGAGGCATTGTGTAAAGCGTCGTCTGCAATTTGGGTAGGAGCCGATACAGCTCTTGGCTGCTGAACGCGGATCACTTCGCCGGCATGCAACTGACGCCGATTGACCGAGTACTGACTATCGGTGTGAGGGGTGCGGGAGGGATTGTCTCTCCCGAATCGTACGGTTTAGTCATTCTGAAAGCTGCGGAGCATGAAATCATCATTTGCTTGTGATATACATCGATGGTCGACATCGACTAAAGGGGACGAACAACAATATTGGATGAAAAGCGAAATAGCGTTGACTAGTGACATTGAAATTTAAATGTATAATTAATACAATATGTAGATATCAATAACGTTTGCTAGTTGATGATGGAACTAAATGGAGGTTAATCAATTAATTATTAAAATTTAAATTTTGGGACCGTAAGAAAAAGATTGTATTCATCGATTTGTCAAGCATTTCTAATATTGGCGCTTTGTCCCTGATTCCTTGTGACCCATTCATCCACTACACAACGAAAGCAAACAGCATGAAAAGTTCGCATACACGGATAGGTTGTGCGTGATGTGTAAATGTGACGAAACAATATTTTAGGAACGAGTATAAAATAATATTTTCTCAACAGCTAGCCTGAATCAAAAGTTGAATGTTCAATAAATACGACACATTAAACACAACAGGAATGGTCTGAAGTTTGAATTTCACTGCAAATAAAATAGAAATGCAAATGTTTGTTTATTAAATAAGTTTATTGAAACACTGGCTAGTTTAAATTCATTAAGTGAAATTATTCTTTATCGACCCCTTTTAACATACAGTACACCAGACCAGCTGCTAGCTTATTAAATTACCGTATATAGGCGCAGTGATACGCTGGATATCCACAGGTGCTGTTGATACAAGCATCCGCCAAAATAATTGTCAATTTATAAATGTCTTGAACGATTTCTCAGGAATTACACTATGCGTTACTTTATTTTAAATACACCATGGTAAATTCTACTAAGCTTGCTGATAAGTGGTGTCCAAATCTATTTTAGTTCAAGTACAGTATACCCCAGATGCTGGAGCACATATAAAACTAGGAATGATAGAAAAAATGTTCTCACGGCACATATTTTCACGTTCGAACTTATATGTGATACATGTAGATCTGTATCAATTTTTGTGGCTAGCTGCAAAAGTGACAAATATTCCTTTTCACAAACCTGATTTTCAAACACTTTTATCTAGCTCATATACCTCAGATTGCCACGCAATAATTCACTTGACAAAATTCTTACAATCACATGTTCAATCAATTTCATTTTAATAAAATATGCCTCGTGATGCAGTCTTTATAAAGGAATGTATCCACAGAGAGTATATAATGTTGTGTCACACAGTTACATATTCGTCAAACGTATACGACTTGGCACTAAGTGCCAGATGCCATTTTCTCATAGGACAATACATAAGTTCGTTACACTCAAGTGCATTGCGAGTACTAGGAATTAAAAAGCCAGTTTCTCATCAACACGCACTAGAAAAGTAATTATAATTTTCATTTGTGTCTTGGCGAATGCTTTCAAATTGTACTCAATTCAATGTTTGAATAAACAATTGTTTTCTCAAACTTTCGAGTTGTACTTCATAGTGTTGCAATATGCTTAATAAAAATTCACAGAAATGCTAGCGATGACATCATATTGTTAGAAGGGAAATTTAAACGGACAAAATGGAAAATCATGTTTACAGCTAACTGCGCGTTTTCTATCATCAACATGTTAGCCATATGTGTGTCTATCGAGCTACACAATATTATTTTTACTGTATTTCTGCAGATATCACAGGACAGCCATAGTGTAGATGGATTTGTTCCGATCACTCGTGGTCGATGCGCGTTTTCAGTCATAACGTCTATGAACTTTGCAGATTCACGCTACAATGAGGCTTGATTCAACGTTAACAATGTCATCCGCCAAGTTTCCCGTTCATCTGTCTATAGCATAAACATTGAATCTCAAGGTCAAACTTTACATGGTTAATCACGTTCAAACCTGAATTCCACACTAGAAAAACATGAGAAGATTTCAGGCATTTATTACGCAAATGACAGGTTTATTTGTTTTAAAGGAATCCGTCAATTATCGAGGATGAACTCATTTTGCCCGTCTTGGTTTGCGGAACGATTTCGTGCCAGTCAATTCTGTTTGAGCACTCTTTACGTTGGGTTCGTTCGACTGAACGTGAAAAATTACACGTAGTTCAACCAGCTCCAATAATGAGCATGCAAGAATTCGAACCAGTTTTTTGAATTCTCCTGTAGAATATATTTTTGTGGGTTTGCGATCGTTTTGGTGATTCAAGCTGTCGTTTTGTGCCAGGAAGCCGGTGTTATGTTTATCAATGGATAACTCTTTAAGGGCACTTTCCGTTAGTATATTTAATGTCCTCTATAACAGGATAAACAAACATTAAATACACACTAAATTCTCACTGCAAATTCATATTGGTGCATTTATTGTAATGCTAAAATCAATATTGATAAAACCTTGAAGGGTTACTTTAGTTAGAATTTCGTTTTCTAATACTTACAGAAATAAGAAACTGTCATTTTGAAAGGATAAGTGAGTAATTTTAAAAGTCTTCGCAGAAGAAATATGCAAAAATATTTAGTACGTATTTCACGCACACACATAGAACAAAATGGCAATTAATATGCAATTTTGAACGAAACAAAATAAAAAATACAACCCTTTAGCAGTGTTTTTATTCTCTTGTGTTTCCGCAGATGCAGCATAGACGCGGCTCCGATTCAATTCTAGCCCACATTTCCCCCAACCACAGCGTATACCAGATTGTTCCGGCGCCACGAACGTCGAGGTTAGCTTTACCATCGCCAACTCCACGAACTCTACTCCCTCGTAGCCGGTCGCAGCATGGTTACTCGAAGGCAAAACCTTGTACGCCGGTTAGAATAACTTCACAGACTGCGTATGTAAATGGACACTTCGTTTCCCAACAATCATTGCCAACCACTATGCAAATTCATCGTGTAAGTCAACCAATTAGAAACAGTATGCCCAATTTAATTATTTCCTGGTATGCCTTAATGTACGATAATATTTTATGAAAGATTTAAACGCCAATTTAAGTTGAACTGGGAATCGTACAAGTTTTACTTTCTGTAAAAAGTTTCGTTTCGTTTTAGCAATAAACTTTAGTTATTTCGGTAGAAGATCACTTCCCAGGGATTCGAATCCCTCGAAATTAAAAATTATTCGTATAATCCACCAACTTGCTGGTAATGTTCGAAAATGTGGTTTTAACATAATGTGTTTTCACATCTGCATCTCAGAAATAATTTACGGAGGCCATTCGAATGACATGCACTTAAGTGGGAGTTCATTGAACCATTAGTCGTCATCAAATCAGTGACGTGATGCCTAGATTGTGTAGATATGTCGATAGGGTCAAGTGACGGTTGTATATCGATCAGCCTGTCACGTCGTTTTCGTAATGGCATTGTAGACAACATCATTAACGTGTGCCAACAGCATTAGGACTCGGATGTTAATCATATTCGCTGACGAAAACAATCAAGTGTCAGTTACTTCTGATGCGCAACTGTTCATCAGCCTATAAAGAATGTCTTTCATATGGTTGATCAATAAGTGAGCTTTTTATTGATTGATAGATAAATTGATACTGATGATGCGGCAACAGCGTTGTTTATATTCATTTCGAATACATGTTGAAAACTTTGAAAGACCATTTTATTACTGAAATTTTTATGCTCTATGAAAATTCATGCACTATATTTATAATTATTTCGAAACGGGTAAAATTTGTTCCGGGAAAAGATAAGCTAAAGAGCTGGAATGTGTATGTGGTTCATATGTTCAAAGGAGCATATCTTACGATTTTCGGATTATAACTTGATAAAATGGCCTGAAATGTCAAATATTAAGTCAACAACTTAGAACAATAACAAAAAGCAATGACAAAAAGCAATGACAAAAAGCTTTAAGTTACTTAGAATTTAAGTTATGTAGTGAAAATCTCATTGATGGCAATGCTTTGAGAGAAACGTTACCAATAAACTGCTCTCACCGATTCATTGCAAACTTTCTTTTTTCTTGATTATGATTTTCCGATTGGTCACGAACTTTTTACATTACTCTGGACACGAGTTAGTAAAACAGCAGATCACAATGTTTCTTTGTGTGTAATCACATTGGAAAAAATGAGCTATTCGAAAAACAGTACGTCTATTACTAGTCACATAAACTTCAAATTTAAATAATATCCAGTCTAAAACAATGTTCAATTGAAACATTTACCACGAAATAAGAAAATTGGCTAAGTTCGCTTCCGAAAAAGCGGAGCTTAAACTACTTCAAACATTGAATTTGATAAAATTAATCCAATCAAAAAATGGCTCAAAAGCAGAAAAAACCAAATTATCAGCTAGGGTCGGCCCTCAGACTACAATTTTTGTATAAACTTCTGAGGTCGTCGTTTGAGGAACTCTAACAGCCTCTGGTAGGGCCATTCAATTTCGCTATAAATCGGAATGATTTCAAGGCAAAGAATGCAGTAAACGCAAATTTATATCGCTGAACTCGTCTCTACAGCAAGTAAAAGCATCGACCCCTTCAAGTATTAACGAGCCATGTGTACATCCCGAGTACATCACGAAGGACCATGCAATATGTGATCAAATCGAAATGGAAATACATTTGGTTCCCGCCATGATTCAAATTACCATTTCTAAGCCGTTATTAAAAATTTAACTCAAAAGTTCAGTATCCAGACGTCTTTTTTAAAAGTAGAAACACGAAAACATCATGTTTTCATTCATTTGGCTATCTTTTTACTGTAAAAAACATACAAGCGAATTTCTGCTGAAAGTATCATAACATTTTTGAGCGAAAATTTATGTAATTTGATCGAAAGTATAGCAGCTGGTTGCGGGAAAAATTATGTAAAATCATTCAATCACTCAGTTAATTGAAAGAAGCCAATTCAACAAAGTGTAAAAGATTGATTTGCGAACATTATTAAAATTGAGTTCAGAAAAATATAACCGGTTCGATTGCGTGAAATATATATATAATATATATATTATATATATATATATAGAACGGAAAAATAACAAAAATTGATGAAGGATTTATCCGCAGATGATACGAATCTAGTCAGTAATAGCTAAAAGTAGGTTAACCAATGATAGGCTATGCAACTCTGCTTAACAAAGACTTAAATTATACCTTTGATTACACATGGAGGCAGATGGATCGAGACTTGTAGTAGTATGTAGGTGTGCTTGAGATTTGATCGTTTCGTTTGATCGAATCGAATATCGTGGAACCAGTTTTTGGATCATTCAGCTAAGTGCTGGCCATCATAATCTGTTTTCAATGAACTTTGTGTGTTAAATTATTCGCGGTTGATTATCAATACTTCCACAATTACTTCAATAAACTAACCCTGAGTATTCTTATCGATCACCACTCGTGCTCATTTTGTTCGCAAAATAAAAAGATTCAATATTCAATATTCATTGCAAAATTACAAATAGCTGTAAATACCAAAGAAAATATGTAAAAAATAACATTATTCAGTTCAGTATTCCACTTCAATGTTTAACTCCTTAACAAATAAAAAAGTGTATCTACAAACAAACCATTTTTCAAGAGATGTTTATTCTGGATTAGAGGGATTAACATCAGTATTAGTATTCGAACTCCTGCCTGGTTGATGTCAAGAATTATTTATGTTGAAAATGAGCTCCGAACTATATTCCACTGATTGAAATCAAGCTTGAATTGGTGCTTCATTTGGCGTGAGTCCGATATCATTGGATGCTTGGCAATGATTTTTTTTACCTCAAATGCTACAAGCTGTTGCGCTGTCCATAAACTGGCTGACAGCGTGTTAATCCGGATAAGTAAAATCAAGATGGCTTTTGTTGAGCATACGCAGTAATGCGCTTAAGCATAGGTAATCAGCGTTCCTGAGAAGTTTTGTATCTTCGGTAGTCCGATGAGTACTGCAACCATATTTTAGTGGTAATCAAAATAAAAATCAATCTTAGAAGAACGGTATGTTACGAATTTGACAGCTGGTTGAAATAAAATAATTGACTGATGGATGCCGTGCGCTCCTTCGTGTGGTGTTGTTTAATTTTTTACACGATAGAAGGATTTCCATCAAAAAATAATTGAGAAGTAAACCAATCCAATTATAATATTTTCTCTCGAGCTTAGTCACAACCTACACCACATGGCTTTCTCTTGACTGAACTTGGTGTTAGAGTGTGTACAATGTGAAATTTTAGAACATCGTGTTTAAAGCAACATCAAACTTGTGATACCAACGCTTCTTAAGAACAAAGAACATGATTGAATAGCATCCAATTATCACTTGTATTTGTTATTACCAGTAGACAGCCTCAGATAAAACTAGAGATGCCAGTGTACTTAGGCACTCCCAAGTTCGGTCGGCTTAGCTCGACGTGTATTTGCGTTAATCAGTTGTAAGTAAATGAGGTCAAGGTCAACCAAAACAGTGATCTACTTGTGCACGAATCGAAAATTCCAGAATACAATCGTTTGTTTAGTGATCAGGTTCATTAACGAGGTGGAACTAGTGCATCTTAATCAACTTCCTCGTTTTGACTATCACATTTGGTGTACGGAACCTCTGTTTAGCACCAAAACTATTCTCTTCTGCTAACTGTTCTAACTGCTATCATATTTATTTAATGGTCGCAAAATTTGTTTAACTTTTAAAACTTTATCTAATGTATCCATTCTGCATTTAGGAATTGAAGCCACAAATGAATGGATACGGTCTAATCGTAAAAACGCCGATTTTGATGGACCAAATTTACAGCCGATCTCCTAGTATCTTTAGCTCAGGTAGCATGAGAAGAGAGGCCGCTAGCCCTTTAATAAGGGGACCTATATTCGCACCGAGTAGACCAGTGATGCCAAATAAAAATATGTTGCCAAGTAGAACGGTAAAACAAATCACCTATTCCACGAACAATTCAAGTCTTGATGTGACAGTGCCGAAAAATGAAAACGAATTGTACACAAATGTGAACAGTTTGCGAACCGTGCGTGAAATAACGATACCACCCCCTCCATCGCGTCCTGAACAAAACAAAAAGACGAATGTTTTTAGTGGGAAACGGAGCGCTGAAAAGCGTTTCGCAAGTTCGACACGGAAGAATTCTAACGGTTCCGTAGAGAAGGAAACGAAACGCAGTCAATCCAAAAGCCAGGATTTGCCCAGCTCTGGTAAGAAGAAAGCCGCCAGCGAAACAGTAGCAAATCAGAATTCACGAAATCACAGCACACCGATGTTAGCGGAAGCTACGGAAACAAAGGATTCAATTATACCGGTAATTATAATTTTTTCGTCTAATTTTGTTACGGAATTAGGGCAAAATACATTGGATGTCTATTATAACGGAGCCTTGTTATTCATTAAATTTTGTTTCTTATCGCACACTGCCTTCACATTTGAACTCTTTCGAGAGTAGTACCGTTCTCAACTCACAAAAGTTTATCATAGAGGCAATATTCTTTGTACGGTAGTAGTTCAACTAAAACACTCCACACTCAAAGAGTTCATTTGAATGAAAGTTGACCCCTTTGCTCATCCAACAGCTTAGGTGCAGCTTACGGCACATTTTCCTTTTGATCGACTGCGTACACTATACTTTGATTAAAAAATATTTATAATAATTACCAATAATAATACTAACTGGTAAACTATTCGTGGTTTAAGCGCTATGCTGAATTTACAAATAAATCCGTTTTTATACGTCATTATCGAGCAGTTGCAATTAATAAACGCATTTTATTATCATTGTCGGCGAACCTAAATGCGGATATTACCCTTCTCAGAAGGTAGAACTATGTAAATACAAGACAAAAAGACATCTAGATCAAAATTTAATGACCATTTAGAAAGTTCCCAAATTTTAAGTGAATCTGTAAACTTTTCAAATTTAAATCAACCGCATGCGGATCCTGATCCTACTGTCCCTACCTGATGAGTGCAAACAGCACGAAACCGGTCGTGGGGTGTTTTGTGTGAAGGAGATGCATGCAAATGTTTTTTTATATTAAATCAACCTCGTTTGGCTTCCAACACTTATATAGTGCTTAATCTAATTCCTTATCTTGTTTTTACACTTACATTTCAATTTCTACCATTAAATGGTTTTTGTTACGCTTGTTGCTTTTTAGACCATTAAAAACCTTGAATTACCTTGAACTTTACTTCATTCAGACCGTTTTATCTCATTGATTTTAGATACATTCACCATTAACGCGAAGCTATTCCGTGCATACGCCAACCAGGATTAGATGTACAAGTCCAAACTCTAAATCATTAAATGGATCCGCATTGAGGCAACTCAAAAGGTCACCAACAGATTTGCAAGTCTACCGAGCACCCATCATTCAACACTTTGCAACAAGCAAAATGCCTCCACCAAACGTGACCGACCCGGGAACCAAAAATGGCTATGCACATCAAGTGTTTACTAATGTTCAACACAATTTCGACAAGCGAGATGAAAAGTCGGTTTTCGAAAACTATGAACATTTAGAGTCCGTGACAAACGACATGGACATGATAATGCCTACCAGACAAAGCCCGACGAAACATGTCACGCAAAACACGAATCCGGGGTACATTTTGAATAACACAAGTAGAACCATGACTTCGCCCAGATGCTTTTCCCCATTCGTGACAGAACGGTTGCAAGGGGCGTTTCAACTTATTTATCAACCAGTATACAAAAATACGCAACGAGAATTGGAGGCAAACTTCTATAGTGAGATGTGTCCCAGAATGACTACTGATCAGGTAATTCGTATTAAAACTCAATTAGAAATAAATATTCAAGCATCACTATCAAACATACGAAGTAATCAGTTAGAGCAGACGTTCGACTTCTGACCAAGGGTATTAGTCAGAATAGAATACGCGATTATCTATCACTCCAACCGAAACCTCTAATTTTTCATATCGCTGAACAGCCTATTGAAATACTAGAGGTGTCAAATCGTGTAGACAAAGACATTTCCTGTTCTCACTGACTAAACTTCTGTGTCAAAAGTGAAACGTTACCTAAAAGCTAATCTATCCTATTGTTTTTTAAATTTATTTACTAGATCGGTCCAAAACACTTACAACCTACGAAAATGAAATCCATACTTTATCTTTACCACTAATGTTGCTGTCGTCCATCTGTGAAATATTTGGCAGAAACGGAAGACAAAACTACACGAGAACAGTAATGATTAATAAACAATTTGCGCTTGTAAGCCACTGTTGGTTAAGGTTAGCACGAACAAGCTGTTCGATCACATGAGCCCACACTCATTTAGACAGGGTTTGAACCCATGAGCATGAACAAAAAAGCTCATTTACATGCATTTTCATCACACACACACACACCACGACCGGTTTCGTGCTGTTTGCACTCATCAGATATTGATAGTAGGATGAGGATCCGCATGTGCTTGACACGGTGGAAGTTGCGCTTGTAAGCCACTGTTGGATAGGGTTGGCACGCCCAGCTGTTTAATCACACGTGCCCTTGCACATGTAGATGGGCTAATCCTATAACCTTGAACAATAATCCGTATTTCGTATATATGTAAATACAGATAAAGATTTTAAAAATGTAGATAATTCAAATCATGTTATGAACATTGTTGATCTCAGTTCAGGTAAATAATTAAACCATTATTCATTATCTGAAGGGCTTCGAAGTACTAGTATTTAATGAAAGAGTAATCATTGAATATGCATTTAATTATTATCTTCAATAAAATTCGAATAATAAAATAGAAAGTAATATTTAGTACAAAATTGTAGTCGATTCTGGCTTTCACTGGATGATACCCACCATTGATGCGTATCGTTATCTCATGATGTTATCGTTCTCCACATGTCCCAAATGACTGTAGAGAACGATACACTCACAATAATCGCTTCCACCGCGATGCAACTTACGGTATGTAATTGCCGTTTGCACGGTGTCGGCATGAGCTTCTTCCAGCAATCATTAGTAGCGGCTGCTTGGATATGACACTTCAAATCAGGCGTCAGAAACGATTGGTCAATAGTAATTTTCTCCCGTTTTGTAGGATTAATGACCAAATCATTTATTTCTTTTATAAAAGTATTTGCACCGCAAGTGCTGTCTACCCAAATCATCTACTTCCTAAGTCCACTTCCCTTAGTGTAAATATTTTGAAATCTGATCGTTTTCCGTTTTATTCATATGACCCAGTCAAAGCAGGCGTCACTGTGACAGTAACGTTGTAAGCAATAAAAATCATTTAATTTTTATTTTTATTTACATATTTTAACTCATATTACTTTTTACGTAAATACCACATAATCGATTAAAATTAGCATTTACACGTGAATGCGTTGATGTCAAACATCAATACCACTCTATTACACACACAATCAAGTGCCTACGTAAGATATTACTCAAATAATACATTTCATTTCTAGAGAAATTTCAATTAATAGGCTGACACAAGATAAACGAAAAATTAATTGTGATATCAAGTCAAAAGTTCTGGACGCGTTCTTATGAGGAATAAATGGAAGTATTTGTGCCTAGCAAGAATAATCTAACGGAGTTAAGTGAACAATGGTTGTCTCTAAAAATGCTGATGCATAGGTTTCACACATTTAACCAGAATGTGCCGCATTGTGTGTTTGTATCAACCAGGTAAACGCTTATTCATCACAAGATTTT
Organism: Atriophallophorus winterbourni; assembly: GCA_013407085.1. Classification (NCBI taxonomy): domain Eukaryota; kingdom Metazoa; phylum Platyhelminthes; class Trematoda; order Plagiorchiida; family Microphallidae; genus Atriophallophorus; species Atriophallophorus winterbourni. The sequence continues at coordinate 1,156 of JACCGJ010021042.1, read as the reverse complement.
GTTCTTATATTTCTCACTTTTGCCTCAATAATGTTTTACTTCGCAGTCAACGAGTAATAAGATATCATGAAAATCACAGGTATAAGTGTATGTCACTGTTAAATATGGGATAGAGATGTGAGCACGAAAATATATGCATCATGATTATGATTTTAAAGGCCCAATCACTAGATAAAACTAACGAATATTAAAATTTTCGAAAATACAATCTTTGGTTCGTTCAATCATGGCTTACGTAAGAGCGATGTGAGCATGATAAAAGACATTGGGGGATCCTGCTTAGCACATAGGGCATAAAATAGGTGTAGAGAAGAACAGATTGGTCAGACGTCGTTGTGAGAGGGTAAATATTCAAGTTCATTGAAATCTCCAAAGATAAAGTTGACCGGATTGTAAGTAGGGCTTGCAGACTTGTTAGGACACAAAAATAAAATTCTGATGGCATACGAGTTTTAATTTGTCAGGCATTTAAACGTTTCATAAAAATTCGGATGCGTATGCCCAAAACTTTCAAACGTTTCGATTAATAAAATTCTAGAACCTCTGTTATCAAATAGTATTTATACATTGAAAAGATATATAAGTGAACCGTTATTATCAAATTTCTTCTCGTCCATCTAAAATTGTTGTTACAATAATCTATCATTGGCTACCCATTGGCCAATTCGTGCGAAACTCATGTGCTCTTTAACCCTAATTCATTTTAACGGTAATTTTCACAAAATCTATTTTATACTGTGGCACTCATTTGATGATTTATTTCACGCCAATCATTATCAAATACACCTTTGGAAAGTGGTTACGTAATGGGGCCTATTGATATAGTGCAAGTAGAATTACTAACCAGTTGTAAACTATAAACGTAACTAACAAGTCAACAATTTTATGAAAAAACAATGATATTTATTACCATTTAACAACCATTAAATCTTCCAATATTCACAGTTTCGGGCTGTGTTGGCGAAAGTGGTTGATGGTGGAGACCCAAGACCTAACTTGGAAGATTTCGGACAAATCGGTGAAGGCAGTACCGGTGTGGTTTCCTTGATGCGACATATACCAACCAACAGGTTTGTCGCAGTCAAGAAAATGAATATCTATAAGCAACAGCGAAGAGAACTGTTGTTCAATGAGGTAACGTTGGTTAAATATTACC
>JACCGJ010021041.1:0-10491 GCA_013407085.1 Atriophallophorus winterbourni | reverse complement strand
TATCTATCTATCTATTTAATTATTTATTCATCCATCTATCTATCTACCTTTCTAACTATCTGTATATCCGTCTATCTATGTATCTATCTAACTATCGATATGTCTATATTTTAATCTATCTAACTATCTAATTACCTATCTATCTCTCGTTCTAACAATCAATCAATCTATCCATCTATCTACATTTTTCTTCATCTCTGCGAATATTTTATTCTTAACCAGAAAAATCTTTTTCCCTTACAAGGTGAGATTCAAGTTAAATTACTCAATGCCATGTTCAATGATGAAGACGCGTTTTACATTATGATAATCTGTTTTTTTAGACCCTCGTTATTATCCTAACTTTGTATTCTACTCTCAATCGCATGTCTGTAAAGACCTGGGTTTCCTGACTGTTTTTGGCTTACGTACATAATTTATTGTGCGATCATTTATCTAGATCAGTCTTGTATGATTTTAGAAATTTCACATTTTCTCAGCTTTTAGAATAAGTTAATTCAATTACTGAATATTCACATACAAGTATACAGTCTTTATTATTATTATTATTCTAGATTAGACATAGATAAAAACAAGTTTTATCAGATGACATTCAAAATGTGTCATAATGCTTCATGTATTTTCTTCGTTTTAGCAAGTTTTGTGCGCGGATCTTCATTCGCTAAGAACTTTCGTAACAGATGATATATGTTAACAATTATCTTCCAATGTGTAAAAGATTACTAATCCTAGTTTTCTCAACAGTTTTAGTATATAATTTTTCTCAGTTCTTGTGAATGCTGTAATAATCGACGCATCGAGCAAAGCATTATATCCAAGGGAGTAATAGAACCCGGGTAAAATCTTGATACTAGTTTCTATTGGTATTGCTTTTAAGAAACCAGCAGAATGTTTAATGAATTCGAATCTACTATCACGATTCTTGTGGAATTGAACATTCGAAACTCCAACAAAATCTTTTAGTTTATCTTCATTCATTCGAGTATACATGCTTCCACATTTGCATAGGTCGTGATTGATACAATGATCACTGATAGTATAGAGTTTAAACAGTTTTCTGCAAAAGCAAGCAGCCCATCGTAACAGAAATATGGTCTTCAGTTCTCCATTTTCAGGCGTATCAATGAATCCACCAATGAGTAAATCACCAAAATGGTCGCTCTCTTTCATTAGATTGTAGTTGACTTTGCTGTGAAATGGTGGGATAGTGTAATCAATATCTTCCAAAGTTGTATTGCGTATAGGTGTTTTGTTTCTCCCGGATAATCCGGTTACAAAAACAATTTTCGCGCGAGCTCCACATCTACTTAGATGCTTTTTATGTTGTAACCGTGATTTTGAACGATTGACCGAACATTCTGGACACGACTTCACAAGAATGAGCACATCCATATTGCCGCGTGCCAGGGTTCCATCACAAATATTAGACGGATATTTCAAGAGTGGCATCGGTGGGTCATTTTTCGGAATCTGTTTGAAAAACATTTTAAAATTGTAGCAATAATGATTCAAATTTGATATGAACTACAGAAACTACATATAACCGCGAAATTTAGGTTAACTTACGTTCTGATGAAATAAATAAATTTACTGCAATACTTTCATTTAGACCACAATGTCGTCAAAGTGGCATATGTTAGATACTCGAGAATTAATTTCGAATACACCAGTGCACAAGGTGGTTCAAAGTCGTAGAATAGCAATCTCTCTATCGCAATGGATCTTGCAGCCGATTAGAGAGAGTTATCATAAACACTGATAAACCTCTGTTCATAGATGTTTGCGGGAATAGTATACCTGCTTTGGTAATGCAATCATCAATATGTTATATAATTTTTCGAGATACGAGTAAACTTGATGGTGTGTATTCAAATTTTACATAACGAATTTGGATGCGAGTGTGATACTCGATAAATAACCAACGTCCAAATCTATCAAACACTAACTATGATTACAGAAAGTTATAATAATTCTGTATCTAATGATATTAGATTTCGTAACTACCCGGCTGCGTCAAGAATAGTGTGGTTATATTCTATTTTTTGCAGTTTGTTAGCAACCGTCTCATGTGCCTAAAACTTCATTTATCAACGTTCATCAGCCTAGTTATCAGGCATTACATCATTATTCAATTCGCACTTTCTATTATACGCAGATGGCCATTATTTCTGACCTAATCAAAATCTGTTAGTAAATTTCCAGATAAATATCTGGGATGGGCACAGTTAATACATGACAGCTACCCAGCTAAATGAAATATGAAACGACAATTAACATGCTAAGATGAGAATTCCTGCACCAATATGTACAGTAAATGATACACTGTTAACAGGTTTCATTCGCAAGGGAATCCAACTTATGTTTACTAATTATCATTTTGGAAATATGGTCCCATATTTTCTGCTAAATTAAGGTACGTAATGGATACAATTTCTGAGTGCAGCAAGTATCTTATAGCAAAAATTATGTGAATATAGACATTCTTCACAAGACTGAAATAGAGTCGATCTACACAACGGCAAAGGCATTAAAATAAAAGAAGATTACTTCAATTATTGCGATATATGTGGTTTAGGTCTTAGCTTCAATAATTGCACAATTGCCTGCCATAGAAACGCAGATTATGTAGCGGATTGATTGAGCAAGTGCTAATTTGTCCCGTTTGAAATCTTATATCTGAGACACCACAAGATGACTAAGAAGTCCAAGTTAATGGTATACCACTAAGGTACGGTAGTGAAAACTGGTTCATGAAAGTAATACATTAAATGACGTTTTTCATCGTATCCTCATGGTGTGTTAGGTAAAAAAATAAAAGTAGATTAAATGTTTTCTTAAGTTGAACTACACAGCGTGTTCGCTGAACTGTGACAGCGCTACACGCTTTCTGGCTACATAGGCCGTTTGGACAGAACGGAAAATTGTCTTATTTCAAAAGATTGGCTCACGGGTTATTTAAAATCGTGAAGTCCACCAATTAGTGGATTACATTTGCTCTGAAATTACGTCTACAAAATGGTTATGAATGAGGTTACCGTTGATGCTACGAGTTAAGCTTACCTTGATTTTGAGTGAGTACATTTGTTGCGCTGTGCACACCGTCTTATGCAATATGAGGTGGTGGTGATACTTCTCTCTGTTATGGATCTTATATCACGCCATCAGCAAGTATCATTAATCGATTACAAACAATCAATCTGTAGAGCTTGTTCCTTGCAACTCGGAATCATAGCCCATTAGAAACACGTCGTACATCAAATGGTAAAGCGCTTGCGATGTAATTTTATGGAGGCCAACGTAAAATCTGAATATCATAAATCAAATTCAAATTACATTCGGAAAAAGTTGTTTCATATAAACTATTTAATTACAACTCGTGACATCTAGTTAAATAAATAAAAATATTTGAATTCATATATTTTTGCATGAATTGCTTTTAGTAAAAGTAAAAAAATTGATATAAATTATTTCCGAATTCGGTTAAAATTTTAATCAATGAATCCAAAAGATAACTTGTCGAAACACAAAATTCAACAATTTTCATCAAGTTTGAATGTACATATATATGAATGGAATACAGAATTAATGCAGATTCTCACCTGATATATCGGAGATCCTTTTTTAATCTTTGTAATTATTGATTTCCAATCTGTCACAATTGAAATCATTATCATTCCTATGAAACAAAGCGTGACAAAAAGAACTTACAGGTAACGTTATTAATGTCATCTTCTTTAGATTCTATTTGTGTAGGAATATTTTGATTGTCATGCTTATATATAATTTTTGGTCGTAATGTCAAGTCAAATCGACCAGTGTTGGGATCCAGCAGATCCCATATGATAATTGGTGGCCATGGGCAAAAGAATTCACCGTCCTTAGCATTAAATGAAGTGCATTCATCAAAAGATCTCAGTTGTCTTGGTTCTTCTTCGAGTACCTCAAGCCGAAATACAATCTTCTGACTCACTTTTAACGCAAAAATGAGAGTGGATAAAATTGCAGAAACAATTACGGTGCGTGATAATAATATTTTGAAACTGTTGTCTTTAACATCCATTTCACGATTGCACGTCGTTCATCATAAATATATAAATGTATTCGTGTTTGCGCGAAAGTAAGTGACTTGTCAGAGCATGTTCAGCAATAAAGGTTACATTGCGCTCTGTAAATAATTATTATCGTTTGGAAAGTGAATAATCTTATGAAAAACATGAGAATTATTGCGGTCGATGGAAAAGTAAGGTAAATAATTTGAAACAAATAGATTATTGAAGCAAGGTAAATGGATATATATATATATATATATATATATATATATATCTACATTATATATATATATATATATAATATCTATATCTATATATCTATATTGATAGATAGGATAGATAGGGAGCTAGATCGATGAAGAGCTGGAAATATAGATAGTTATATAGATAAATAGCTCGATATAGAGCGCTGGATATATAGATCGACAGATAGACGCTAGATAAATAGATAGATCGATAGATAGATAGAAACGATAGATATATAGATAGATAGATAGATATATTGTTAGATAAATAGAGATATATAATAAAAGATAGATAGAGATATAGATAGATAGATAGATAGATAGATAGATAGATAGATAGATAGATAGATAGATAGATAGATAGATAGATAGATAGATAGATAGATAGATGATAGATAGATAGCTAGCTAGATAGATAGATAGATAGATAGATAGATAGATAGATAGATAGATAGATAGATAGATAGATAGATAGATAGATAGATAGATGAATAGATAAATAGATAGATAGATGGATGGATAGATAAATAGATAGATAGATAGATAGACATTTTGCTCGATAGAGAGATAGATAGAGCTTCACATAGAAACAAAGTTAGTAAGATAGGTAGATAGATAGATAGATAGATAGCGAGTGATTAAGGAGATAGATAGATAGATATATAGAGAGATAGATAGATAGATAATGTTGTAGAACAGAATGAATGAGCAGCCACACAGTTAGAAGACAACGCCTGATTGTAAGGCCTCAATCAACTAGAGAACACGAGTATGAGCTATAACAAAAAGAAAAAAGTTAGATGTGTAATACGATAAAATAAGCGTGTGTACACAATAAAAGGGATGTCAAAACAACACGACATTCACCCCGACCGGGAAAGACAGAGTGATATAACGGTTACAGTTTTAGACCTCATGGGATCGAAGATTGTAGGGTCTAACCATTTGTTGTTGTGAAACAAGGTGTTCTACATTTGGTTGAAGTGTAGTGGCTGGTCCAGAAATGTTTGAAGTGGTAGACTGTATGTCAGGTGTACAAAGGGTATCTGGAGGCGTTTTTGTTGGGTCAGGTGGGTCAGTGTTCAATGGGTTTGGCGACTGATTCATTGGAGCCAGTTGACGGAGAGACACAGTCTCCTCGCGACCATCTGGCAAGCGGATATGGGCATACTGAGGATTACTCTCCAGAAGCTCCACCTCTTCCACCAGGGGGTCATACTTGGAGGAACGAACATTTCTGCGATAAAGGACTGGTCTTGGCATCAACAACCAATTAGGAAGACTCGTACCGACGGGAGACTTGCGATTATGCTTGAACATGCGCTCGTGAGGCGTCTCATTTGTAGCAGTGCATAAGAGAGCCCGCATGGCGTGTAATGCTTCGGGAAGAACAAGTTCTTACAGCTCTGTCGTCAAACCCCTATCTCGCAAGCATAATGAAACAGTTTTCCATAAGGTACCATTCAGACGTTCCACCTGCCCATTACCTTGCGGGTTATAACTGGTGGTCCTACTCGTAGCAATTCATCGAGAATGAAGAAACGATTTAACGTCACTTGACATGAAGGATGACCCTTGATCTGATTGTACGTATCCGGGCATACCAAAAATGGAATAAAGTTAGGTGAGTCGGGAAATCACAGTAGAGCTCGTCATGTCAGGACATGGGGAAGCAAAGGAGAATCGAGAAAATTCATCAATTACTGTAAGTAAATATCGATTCCGAGTAGATGAAGGAATGGGCCCTTTAAAATCGATACTAAGACGTTCAAAAGGATGTGTTGCTTTAATGAGTGGCTCATTGTAAGAACCGAAAAATTTGGGATTTAACTGGAAACATACAAGGCACTGTCGAATAACAGATTTGACGTCATCAAGAGAGAACGGAAGATTTTTAGATCGGATGAAATGAAATAAACGTGTGATACCCGGATGGCATAGTGAGTCATGAATGGACTTTAGTTCAGGAAGCGAATGTACACTAGCACAAAATCCACGGGACAAGGCATCAGCTACGGTATTATCAGGACCCGGTCGATACACCACGTCAAAGGAAAAATGAGAGAGTTCTATACGCCAACGTTGGATTTTGTCATTCTTGATTTTACTGGCGATTTTCGTATCAAACATAAACGAAACGGAGCGTTGATCAGTGATTAGTTTAAAATGAGACCCAATGAGATAATGTCTCCATTTTCGAATTGCTTCAACGATCGCGCAAGCTTCCTCCTCGATCGCGGGATGATTACGCTCACTTGGAGAGAGTGTGCGGGAGAAGAAAGCAACCGGGCGTCCATTTTGGTTGAGAGTAGCTGCTATTGCTACATCGGATGCATCTGTTTCGACAACGAGAGGTACGTCACGATCAACTGAGAAAAGGGATGCCTGCGCTAATTCAGATTTCAGGGATGTGTAAGCGTTCAAAGCTTTCCCGGACAGTGGGAAGATTTTATTGTGAACCAGAGGATGGATTTTATCGGAGAACTGGGAGAACCATTGAGAATAATAAGAGAGCATCCCGATTATTCTCTGTTGTGCTTTGGCATCACAGGGTGGAGGCAGCTTGAGTAAGGCATCAAAGCGTTCAGGGTCTGGTTTCACATTACCAGCAGATACTTCATAGCCCAACAACTTGATTTGCCTGACCGAGAAAATACATTTGGTGCGATTTAGAGTCAGACCATATTTTTCAACGACTTGTAGAAATTTGTTGAGGTTGACTTCGTGCTCCTTTTCGTCTCGCCCACATATAGTAATGTTATCAACGTAAACGAACGTTCCTTGAAGATATTCGTCACGAATTAATTCATCCATGGCACGTTGAAAACAGGCAACCCCGTTGGTTACCCCGAAAGGGATACGCCGGAATTGATACGAATTGCAACAAGCCTCAAACGCCGTATAGAGTCGGTCATTCCGCTTTATTGGAACCTGGTGATATGCACTTTGTAAATCAAGGGCACTGAAGACCGTGAATTGTGAAATTTTTTCAATCAACTTGTCGATTCTTGACAAAGGGTACGCATCTAATAAAGTATACCGATTGATTGTCTGGCTGTAGTCAACAACCATGCGCTTTTTGTGTTTTTCATTCGTTGTCACCAGAACCTGTGCTCGCTAAGGGGATTGGGAGGGTTCGATTATATCATTGAGTAGTTTCGTGATTTCTGAACGAATAAAGAGTTCATCATCGTGAATATGTCTTCTTGACTTTGTAGATATAGGACGACAATCTCGTTGTAAGTGAGTGAAAAGTGATGTTGGCGGTAGCAGGGCGACCGACAAACTACAGAGAGAGACTGATGGTTTCATTCCTTCAAACGGTATATCGACTGATCGATGGCGTTGAAGAAAGTCGTATCCTAACAAAACATCGGCGCATAGATTTGGAAGAATAGATAGTTTTATGTTTTGGTAGACGTCATTTTTATGTACGAGAGACACAAAGCAATGGCCTTTCGTTTGGCTCAGCATGGAAGTAGAAGCCAATATGATTTGATTAGTAGATTCGAGGACGGGCCAGCGATTTTGTTGCACGATTGTTTCAGAAACGAAGTTTTCAGAGCTTCCGGTATCGACTAAAGCTTGTAGAGGTACACCATTGACAATTATTTGAGTAACTGCTTTGGCAAGACTGGTTGGGGCTGCAGCTGTAGTTATGGCAGAAAAAAGAAAAGGAGTAGCAAGAGAAGCATGTTTCGAGTTGTCACTCGAACGGCATACTTTGTGGAAATGTCCTTTTTTTCCGCAAGACTTACACAGAGCATCTTTCGCAGGACACTTATATCGCGGATGACGATCGTATCCACAAAAGAAACAATTCGTACGAGCTACCGCCACAGTTGCCTCTGGATTATCATGATTTCGAGCAACGGTAGAATGGGTTGATTTAACAACGGCTGCACCGTAGGAACTGGTAACAGATTGGGTGAATGAAAGGGCCTGTTGTTGAGCAAGATCAAGTGCTTTCGCCTGATTGGAAGCGGATTTCACATCAAGTGATTTATGTTCAAATAATCTTTGACGAATAGAGCTGGAAATTAGTCCGCTTATGAAAGCGTCACGAATAGCGTCTTCTTGATTCTGCTCCGCGCTAACAGCTTTAAAATTACAATCCTTTGCCAAATTACGGAGCTTCTGCATGAACTGATCGAGATTTTCAGCGTGGGATTGTTTACAAGTAGCAAGTTAATGGCGTGAAAATATTTCATTCTCAGGTTGAACGTATAATGAGTGCAAAGCAGATATGGCGGTTTCATAGTCGGTGTATCCAAAAATGAGTTTGTAGACGGAGGGAGACAGGAAGTGGATAAGAGTTTTCAATTTATCAGGGTTCAATGATTGAATTATGTCGATGAAGTTTGTGAACGTTAAAAACCAGTGTTCCCAAGATTCAGTAGCATCGCAGGAATTCGGATCAATATCGAATCATTCAGGGCGAAGAAGACGTCCCATTTTCTACTTGATTGAATTGTTGTAGAACAGAAAGAATAAGCAGTTACACGGTTAGAAGACAATGCCTGATTGTAAGGCTTTAATCAACTAGAGAACACGAGTATGAACTATAACAAAAGGAAAGAGGTTAGATGTGTAATACGATAAAATGAGCGTGTGTACACAATAGAAGGAATGTCAAAACAACACGACAGATATAATGATAAATAGATAGATAGATAGATAGATAGATAAATAGATGAATGAATAGATAGATGGATAGGTCGATAGAGAGAAGGATAGAGAGTTAGATAGATAATTATTTAGAGGGATAACTAGATAGATAGATAGATAGATAGTTATACAGATAGATAGATAAATAGATAGATAGATAGATAGATAGTTAGATAGATAGATAGATAGATAGATAGATAGATAGATAGATAGATAGATAGATAGATAGATAGATAGATAGATAGATAGATAGATAGATAGATAGATAGATGAAGATAGATAGACAGATACGCAGATAGATTGCTATATAGATAGATAAATCGATAGATATATAGATATATAAATAGAACGACAGATAGATATTATTATATTGGAGAACTAGGTAGCTAGGATCAATCGGTTGATAGATAGATACAGATGAATAGAGAGATAGGTAGGGTCGCTAGATATTAAAGGAGATCGATAGATAGATAGGATAGTTAGATGGATAGTTAGACATGATAATTAGATAGATAGACAGATAGATAGTCAGTAGTAGATAGATAGTAGATAGATAGTAGATAGATAGATAGCTAGATAGTGCGATAGAAAGATAGATAGCTCGATTAGATAGCTAGATTAGATAGATAGATATATAGATAGATAGATAGATGGAGATAGAGAGAAACATCTTGGTAGATAGATAGAGAGATTAGATAGAGAGATAGATAGAAGATAGAGAGATACATAGAGATATAGATAGATAGATAGATAGATAGATAGATGACTGGGAATCTAGATAGATAGATAGACACTTAGAAGATAGATAGATAATAACATTAATTGACAGCTAGATATAAAGATAGATAGATAGACAGATATGTAGTTAGATAGATAGATAGAGAGATAGATAATTAGATAGATAGATAGGTAGGTAGGTAGATAGATAGATAGATGGATAGATAAATTATTGACAGATAGATAAATAGAATGAGAGATAGATAGATATATCTATATTTAGATATTGTTAAATGAAAAAATAAATAAGATAGATGGATAGATACAGCTCATATATAGAAAGTATTTAGATGGAAGGAGAGGCCAGATAGATAGATGGATTAGCCAGATGAGGATAGATAGATAATTACACAATGCCAGCTGGATAGATAGGATAGACAAATAGATAGATAGTGAATAGATTATTAGAATTAGCTAGATAGATGATAGATATAAGATGAATGGGAAAGCAGATAGACTGAAGTAGATGATTACCTATATTTGAAAGATCGATAGATAGGACAAGACAAATGGTAGATATTAAAATATATGATAGACAGTAGATACGATGGGTACTAGACAGATAGATAGAAAGATATATAGATAGATAGATAGATAGATAGATAGATAGATGAACAGATAGATAAATAGATAGATAGATAGGTAGATAGAAAGATAGATAGATAGATAGATAGATAGACAGATAGATAGATATATAGAAAGATAGATAGATAGATAGATAGATAGATAGATAGATAGATAGATAGATAGAA
>JACCGJ010021040.1:0-15836 GCA_013407085.1 Atriophallophorus winterbourni | reverse complement strand
CAGAATTTAAATTTTTGTTTTATATTTGTTTTCAGGCAAAATTTCATTGAATTGAATTAATAAAAATTGTTTTCGACGACTTCGTCATCGTTTGGCACCGGAAATATAGAATATATTAATTTATCAATATTAATTTGACTTCTAGATACATGTTTACTCATTGTCCCTCCTGGTGACCTATATGTCGTGTGCATTTCTCTGTATATTGTGGATTTGGACTGAGTTGATATTTCAAAATGTGCAACGGTTATGATCCGTAGCTGGACCGTTCCATATTAAAATGTTTACATTTGGAAGATGTGCACAGTGCATTTCGAAGAGTGATATTGATGAGAAATCCGCAATATATGCAAACCCCATACACGCACCACAAAACATAAGCAGGCAGAGTGATTGAAGAATCAAGAATCAAGAACGGTCCGATCGACAACATCGTAAGAAGCAAGAGAAGCGGGATAACCTCAGGCCTAATAGAAGGATATGCGATTCGTCATGGTTGGTCAAACGAGCAGCGCGTGGGGAAGGTTTGAGGCATACTGTTTGGCAAGAAAGCAGTTAACCTTTCGGATCAAAGTAAAACGTTGAGTTTTGGTTACGTGATTCGCATATATATGATAATCGATTGTTTTCTGCATAGTCATGTGGGTAATAAATGGGTTTTGTCAACTGACTTCCTCTTGTGTTGTGGGATACGTAGGTGATGGTGGTTCAGCGTTGCACAGGTTGACTTCAGACATGCATCGGACGCAAAATTCAAGTGGCTGTTAATCGCTGTGGGTCACGTGATTAATGTTGCATGGATGACCCGACAATTTGTGCTAAGAAGCCAGCATATTGCCATATGAAACAATCCAACCGATTACTTGAGATGTTGAAATAATGACGCGGAACTCGGACGATAATCCGAATTCGACGCGAGGGTGACGGGGATTGTGGAAACGGTGATTATTTAAACATTCGAAACTGCCTATTATTCAACATCCAAAAATGTATAATGTTAAATGTCGGTAAATCATTCGAATCCACATACACTCTTGGATCTCAACAACTTTCATGGGTTACTGAAGAGAAAGTCCTTGGCGTGTGGATTAGTAGTAACTTCAAGTCTTCACGGCAGTGTTCTGTATTTATACAAAAACTCTTCTTAAAGCTTAGCATTGCTCAGAATGATCTTCGGCAGTTACAAGAAGCAGATACTCCCGCGAATAATGAACACCTATATGAGACCATCAATGAAGTACGGTGTTCAAGCATTGTCTCCATGTTTATAGAAGGACATGATCTTGCTGCAACGCATATACCAACGAGCTACAAAACTGGTGACCCGGCTGCATAACACGCCATACGAGGAGAGGATTGCAACTCTGACACTCTTTGAGTTTTCGTACCGTCGTCTCAGGTGTGAATTGATCCTGCTGTTTAACATTCTGCAAACAGTGAATCACCCACTTAAACACTTGTTTCATCGGTAGGAAGCACGTGGCAGCAGATCGCATGGCTGCAAGTTAATTATTCCACACTCCAGATCAAATTGTCGATGGTTTTTCTTTGCTATCCGAATTTGTTTTATATGGAGCTCTCTGCACCCGCATATCATTTGCGCATCAAGCCTGAAGTTGTTCAAGGCTGAACTTGACAATTATATTTTGACTAAACTCAACCTCGTATCTGAATACATGTGCTGACTTTCCATATTGATAAAACATCTAAGTTCTGATTTCTGAGTTTGTGTTGTTTTTTATGCATTCCCTATATTTTTAATCTGTGCTTACTGTAAATTATTTGCTTTTTGGACCATTAAAACTTTGAATTACTTTGAATTACTGTGAATTCATTTTTTGGATTCGTGGATTGGAATTAACGTTGTCTCAGATGATTGTCGACTTCTCAGCTATAGCACCACGCCTAATTAATCAATGTGAATATTTTATATTTAAACTCGACCTCACAATTCGACATATATCCTCACGCTTCACATCATCATGATAGAACGTTAGAACTAAAAATTTTCCAGTTAATTATATCAAGGTAAACCATCCTGCTCTAATTTTATGAGGTAGTACATTCCTCGACAAGCTGCCAGGAATCTTTGCCAGCAGTTGTCCATCACCCAATGAAGTTTCAGTTCACAATGGCGTTCCACTGATTGGTTGCTCGTCAACATATTTTTGGCTGTACAATGTATAAATGGAGGTGTCACGAATTAAGGTTAGTTATGATCATGGCTCTGGTTTGGCTAATCTTGATAATTACGCAATGCAGCGGAACTGAAGTTATTGATTCAAATTGCCCAACTGAATCAAAAACCGTGGTGACGCTACGAAATCAACAAATATCTCCAAAAAGTATCAATGTAATGATGTTTCACGCTGACTGCGCCAACCAGTGTGAACCTAATGAAAGCTGCATCGCATATAGTTATGAAGAACAGGTATGTGTTTACTCAAGTTACTGTGTTTTAATGAAAATAAGCTGAGTAAAATGACATTTTTCATAATTGTTTTTCAGAAGCATCCAACTCATTGCTACTTTACCTACGACGGGCGTGAATTAGAAATAGAACCTAGTAACGGTTGGGTGACATTCGTGAAACGATGTCCTGGTAAGTGATTTATATACACATGGTGGCATATTATCAATTAAACTTTGTTTGAGTCTTCCTTTTCTTTTCCTTACTTTCTTTTGTTCACATTTTGCAATGTGAGACATTATTTATGAGCAATAAATTACTTATCAATCCTGAATTTCGTTTTGACGTTTTTGGCCTGGTTATTCGAAAGCGGAGATGCGTTTCACTTATGATATACACAATTTGTTTAGAAAAAAATAGCTGTCCAATATTATGGAATATACGGTGTGATTTCAATAGTTAGTAGTTTCAAAATCCTCTTTTAAATCAAAAAGATTTTATTGTCATCGGCAAAAGAAGGTTTTGGTTGAAGATTCACTTCTGACGCAACAACGTCGTCCGACCTTAGGTGAATTAGAGAACAGCAATCGGTTAGAAACATGTTCAATCTTTTAACTAAAATATGAGTTCGAAAAGTTTCATTGGAGAACGCATATATCCCGCATTCTCTTTGAATCACATCATTTAGCTTGGTTTAACATTGGGCTCTGCATAATGATCATTTATAATTTCAGTGTTCCAGAGAAACCAGACAGGAATTGAGTAAAGACATTGACAATAAAACCTTTCTATTTCAAGCATAAGCATAGTATCGGAGTGTGCTATGAAGAACATCACTCTCGGGCACATCATAAGAGAAATTAGCATCGAAAATACCGAAAACGAGAATTATAAACCTGCAAGAGTTGGAGTTGCTAGTTGCGGGCAGAAAACGAGTACTTACGACAGCTCAATCTGCAAAGTTGTTGATAGACTTTGAGTAGATGACCGTGGAGTTGTGTTATTGCAAAAGTGTAATGATAGTCTGAACAGTGGTTGTTTGTGTGAACAGAATGAAACCGAAATTGAGTGCTTCTAGTTGTCGCCCGCATTGGGCTAAATGCGTGTTTCTAAGACTAAACCACGTTTAATATTGATTATTAGAAAGTTCGAGCACGAGCTTTGTTTCTCCGTATTCTCGATATTCCACTAGATGAAGTTTCTTCTTCAAACCAGGATAATCTTTTTAGTTCGGAACCAGACATGAATTGGGTAAAGACATTGAAAATAATACATGTCTATTTCAAGACTAACCATAGTTTAGGAGTGTGATATGAAAAATTAGCGTCGAAAATGCCAAAAACGAGTGCTTCTACTTGCCTTCCGTAATGGGCTAAATGCGGGTTGAGAAGCTTAAACCACATTTATTATTGATTATTAGAAAGTTTGAGCACGAGCTTTGTTGCTCCGTATTGTTGATATTCCAAAGCATGAAGGTTCTTTTTGAATCAAGTATAATATTTTGTTCGGTATGCTAGATAGAGTGAAGAATATCGATTCAAATTAGCCTAAAAATGATATTGCAAAGTCCATTCTGAGTATACCGACGTTTTAGCTTAGTTGAAAGCAAGTCGAAACTGTATTGTGTTCCGATGTCATATTGAACGATGAAGCCGAACACGTTCTTGTAAAAGACGGTTTGAATAACGGCTACGCCGATATAATGTTGTTGTTGGCCTCCTTTGGTCGATGTGGACCATTGATGTGCTCGCAACCACTTGATGGTTTTAGGCTCTGCAGCATATACGATGACTAAACAGTCCAATGCGGGAGTGACACTCTCTCATGCCGCGCTCACAGCAGGTAGATCGGAGTCAGTAGCACGCCGGCGGCGTGATCTACGTTCTGGCACCGAAAGATGTATCTGATCTTCCTAACACTCGGCATGACGCTTCACGAAATGTGTGCCCTCAAAGTGAGCGCTCCAGCGCAAGTTCTTGCCATTTCATTAAGTCAGTTCAGACTTTGCTGTCGAACGATGATACGCTTCATTTTACACTATTCAGTGACATTTTGTTATCTTGAGATTTGGCATGAACCATTTCAAGATCTGGTTAAGATGATGTCATTATAAATAAACCAAATTTTCATGTAATCAGTTACAGCAGCTCTTTAAGTAACATTTCTCTTATTACGAGAAATAGACCGATAATCTAGGAGAATTTTCTAATATCGTTATCTTCGGTGATTATACAAAAGGATCCTGTCTGGTAAAAAATGTTGAAGTTCATGTATTTGATATATTATTACCTGTGGTGTTCATCCACAGAGGTCCGAATCACCAATGCGAATCATCGGCTTTCATCCCCGAAGCGGTAAATCTGTTAAAGTTTCACCTACCAGGCCTGGTGATACACATTCGCAACTAAATTGTGTCAAGCACATTGGCGTTTATGCCGTTCTATGAGTTTGGTAGATTCCCAGTATATATCGCGTTTCAAACTAAGTTTCCGTTTCACAATGGCTATATGCATGCGGGTTTTGTGCGCAAACAACACAAAATCGGCTACGGGTGTGTGTTTGGGATGGAACTACAGGCGAATACGTATTTTTTCCAGCTAATAGATTGAATATAAAGCGCATGTGTGTTAGAACATGTGACTGAGCAGGTTGGTCATACCAGTCTTATACATCAGTGACTTACAACTCACATATTGTTTAAATGTTTCCATGGTTCCAATGGTGATGGATACTTAGCGATCTGTTCAAACCTGATGTGCGCAAACAGCACGAAATCGGTTGTGGGTGTCTGTGTTTGCGAGGTATTGAGTGTTGGGAGACATTTCGAGTACTGCCACCCGTTGGAACCGAGCAAGAGTGGCATAGTAGTGAGAGTGGCATAGTAACGAGGGTTTGTAAAAACGGCTTTATTTTTTCAAGTCCATCATTTATTTGCTCAATCGATCAGTCCAAAGCTCTCAGAAATTGTCGGCTGACGCATCTTCTTTCGTCGGATCTAGTTCATCTCGTTGTCTAGCCGATCACACGCTTTCATCAGTCTCGTCCAGGTTGAAGACATCATTTGCAGAAAACTGCCTGAGTAAGGGCCGGAGAACCTGCTGCTGTCAATCAATAAGGGATTGGGAATCCACCGCTCCAGCTTCGCGCTGCACTGTCTTGAACGTGACGCATTGCGCTTCTTGAAGCTGTCTAACCAACCGTCGCTCGCCATGAAGGCTGGGATGTGCATCAGCTCGACTGGTTTCATCGCCTTCCCCTTGATCAATCGCCGCTGACAGGCAGATTTCAGTCCCTCTTGCTTGCTTCAGCCACATCAGCACTCCCTCCTCAAGCTTCGGGTCTTGAGACGGCGTCAGCTTTATGCGCGTCGATGGAATTCCAGCTTTGATTGCAGCTTCAATTGCATCCTTCTTTCTGAGAATGCTCTTCACGGTGGTTCTCTTAACGTCGACGTCCCATTTCTTGCTAATCTCCCTCGCCAACTTGAACTGATTCGGCTCCTTCTTCGCAACATCGATGATCTCGAGCATCATCTTCTTCAGCGTAAAGTCGGTTCGCTTGCGTTTCTGAGCTGACATTATGGACTGAATAGTTTGAAAAATAACGATGTCACTGTTGTGAATGTCTGTTTGTGCTTTTTTGCCGCGCTTTCGTGGGTCTCTCTATGGATACTTAAAGCAAGAGTGGGAAACAGCCTTGTCGTTGTGCGTGAGGTGATTGGCTTGTTGTAGCTGGCGTCAGCGAGAAACATCGCGTGTTTGACCTTGAAACCGGCTGACTATATGCATAAAATGCGCAAAAATGCACTTTTAAATAGCCACAGAATAGTGGCATAGTAACGAGAGTAGGGAGTGGCATAGTAAATTTATTTTGTATTGAATTTTGTCGGGACCGAGCAAAAGTTGCATAGTAGCGAGAGTGGCATAGTAACGAGGTGGCATAGTACCGAGATTTGAGTGTATATATAAGCAAAAATACTATTACGCGCTCATGTGCAACACTGCCAGTAAATATTTATTCTAAAATTTCGCTCAAACGAGTTACTTCTACCTCTCGGTTTCAAACAGAGAAATACGACTTGCTATTTCGTGTATTTAGCTAAACATTTGCCGGTAAAATAAAATTTGTGTTGCTTAGAGTTCCGAAGCGTGAATAATAGTGAGAACGAAACGAAAAAGAAAGACTCAGCCACTTGGACAATTTACGTTTTAACGTGCTCGACAGCATGAATTCTCATGCAAAAAAGATCAAAGATTCTTCGCGGCAACGTTGAGCATTTTGCAAATCTGAACGAGTTTAGACATATCTGTATGATTGCGTTCAAAAGTTCACGAGTAACATTTGGCAGATAAGAATTTTTACAACGTTTTCTTCGATTGGTACAAAACAAAGGACTCGACGTTTTGGTCCTGCTTGTAACATTTCAATTTCCAAAAAGTAATAATTTAAAATAAAAATTTTATGGGAAACACAGAAGACGGCTGAAGCTTCGTTAAACATATGTAACAGGTAAAAAGTTAAATTATACAAACATTAATTAAGATAAAACAAACATAAAAATCGTATTGCGATCTGTCGCAGGAAATTAAAGAAAAACATGGTCAATGATTGTGGTGTAGGCCTAACCAAAATATACTCAGACCAACATATTCATGGACTCAGGTAATATCACTTATAGTGCAGTTGATTAATTACCGTGTGCTAAAACGCATGTGCAATAACTACGTGTCCAGTTTGCAAATGAATGTCTTAACACTGGGAGAGGTAACAATTGCCTCGCAGAGGGTATTCCAGAGGAAACAGACACAAAATAAAAACATCACATCAGGTCAAAAGCTTCTTTAAAATTAGTAGGGAGGCTATGTTGTGGCATTCGATCCTCGTGCGTTAGATTCCAGAAAGCATTCACGAATTTGGTTGAATGATACTATATTTTGCCAAGTAATAGAATATTCTTTTGACCCAGGGAATCCAAACTTGTTGCACCTGCTCCATAGTTATGTAGGTTTTCATCACTGTGGGTAAGGATCAGTCGAGAAGTATATGAAAATCCGTCGCTGCATTTTTAATACCCGCACGCACGCGTGCAAAGGGTATTACAATGCAATCTGTTGTTTAGGTTGCTGCATGTCAAGATGACAAGAACAATATCCGATTCGATCCAGCAAAAATGGTCCACCTTGACTTTTTGAAAATTGAATCGTCGCATTATCCTCAACGACCACTCAGGAAAAGCACCTAAATCAGCTGTAAACAGTTCGCTGAAAATTCTATCGGGGTACAAATTTTAATATCGTTGTGTCGCAGATTATGGTCTCGCGTGTTCCGTCTAAAGAATTTAGTTTGATCTTCAAATTGGTGTTGGACAACTGCTCGAGGAAGTTTACTGCTTGCTCTGAAGTATAACCAGTACTTCCAGATAAACCGTGGGCTGACATTGATTTTGTCAATGAAAGATCTAGACAAGGCGTTGGCAACCTCGTTCTTGAATCCAAGGAGATATTTGTATTGTCGACGTGTATTGCGAGATATAGTCGAATTGTCGTATTTCACGTGGATTGTATTGTCAGTGGCAGAGGATAGCGTGTAGTTCAATGGTTTGTGAGCGGTGAGTATCTCAAATTCACGTCCTTCCAACAAGTGACGGAAGTTTCTAATACTAAGATAAGCCAGGAGTTCATGAGCAAACGTGCTATGCTTTTCTTTTGCGGGTTGTAACTTCTTTGATAAGGACGCTACTGGTACTAAGTTGCCGTTTTTCTCTGTTTTAGCACGCCACCGACAGCGATAGAGGATGCATCTGTTGTATGTACGAGTGCGTTTTGCGGATCGACGTGTGCTAGCTACATCATTTTGCAAAATTCCTGCTTGATTTCCTAGAAAGCTTGTCTACCTGACACGCCCACTCGGAACTGTTTTTGTCCAGCTTTAGTATTTCCGTCAGGGTTTGGCATAGCTCTGAACACTTTGGGATGAAGCGGCGATCTTTGTTGACCATGCCAACAAACCTACGCAGCTTATTGAGAGAGTCAGACAATGGAAAGCTTGTTATGGCGACAAATTTATCGCTGAGGGGTTTAATGACCTTAGAGTTGACGTGATGGCTGAGAAAATCGATGGAATCCTGTCCCCGTTGCTTCTTAGAGGGATTGATGACCATTCCGTAATGACGTAAGCGTTCAATTTGTTGTTTGAGGTGTTGTAAGTGTTCCTAATGGGAATGAATAGCAACCTGGATGTCGTCAATGTAGGCGAAGACAAAATCTAGTCCATGCTTAACCTGGTCCATGAAACGTTGAAACGTTCGCACGGCGTTGCGAAGTCCAAAGAGCATTCGTAAAAACTCTAAGAGAACAAATGGTGTGGTCACTGCAATTTTTCGGTGCACCGGAATTTGGTGAAACGCACGAACAAGATCTATGTTACTGAACACTCGCTTATGATACAGGATTATGGATAAAACATGCAAATGCGGGATTAAATACCTATACGGTTTCGTCAGCTTATTCAAAGCTATCTATTCTCCGCATGGTCTCCAGTCGTTGGCTGACTTCTTAGAAACTACGTGTACTGCTTTAAGGGCGAATAATTCCCGTTTGCAACATATACTCAAATAAGCTGTTGGCGATTTTGAGTTTATCCAGGGCTAATCATCGCGGTCTACTGAAGCATGGGTTCCCTGTAGTTATCATATGGTGGTGGACGTCATGTTTTACATCTGCATCTGATAGCTAGGAATTGTGGTATCCATGAAATAATCTATCAGTTTTTTGTACGATGGGCTGAAATATTGTATATGGGTCTTGATGGTGGGAGACGAATATGCAGTTTGTGAGCCGTTTATGGTGAGGTTCGTTACGCCATCTATCAGGTTGAACCGCCTATGATCTACCCATATACCGCGGTGTTGGAATACATCCAAGTCCTGTATAGGACTAGGAACGTCAGCTATAGTGAAAACCCAATTGGTAGGTATCCGAAGGGTTAAATTAAGGGTGAGGAGTCTTTTACTGTATGTTCGTATAACTGTACCATTGTCTGCCCGCAACACGAATCTGGATAATTTCTTTTTGTCCTGTGACCGTGGTGGTATCATACTTATATGAGCTCCAGTATCGACGAGAAACTTCATGTTTGTATTAAAATCTCGTACAAAAATGAGGCGACCCCTGTATCAAGTGCCAGTCTTCGAGGCCGCCATCACGACCTGGCATTATTGTCTCCCGCTTTTTGAAAGAAGCACGGCTTAGAACACTTTCATGCTCTACCTTCAAAGCGCGCGCGGTACCAGCAGAACCCTAGTTTATTTCCGCTGCGACTCCTCTTGAGATTCTTAACTCTGATGCGCCTGTTGAGCCGATTTTCCAAACAGCGGATAGCACGACTGTGGTGGTCGTCAACAGGATCCGCCTTCATGACTGCCTGATCTCGACGATCTTATCCGCCATTTGCGATAGTTGTGTTATACCAATCATGTTCACAAAGTTAGCCAATATTTGTTGAACATGTACTGGAGACGTTGCAGGAAGAGCTGTTTCAAGAAGCGCTCATCGATCGTTGTGCTGCTAACCAAAGCTTGCATGCTTCTGAGTTGTTGGCACAGAGTCCGATCCCCCAGCTCTTCTTGTGTCAAAAGCAGACAATAACGAATGTCACTTTTTTGGAGCGAAGCGAAGTGCGAAGCGAATTTTCGAAGTGCCCTAACTGCCCTTCGCGATGGCGAATAGTATCAAAGCGAATATCCGAAGTGCACTTCGCAATGGCGAAGCGAAGCGAAGCTTCGCACTTCGCAATAACGAATATTAGCGAATAATCTTCGCTCAACTTCGATGTCCCCCGAAAACTTCGTTTTCGACAAAAAACCTTGCTATAATTCGCTAATATTCGTTTAAATTCGCTATTCTTCGCTGAAATAAAACGAATTGCGAAATAAATTATTTTTTGACCATGAAAGAACTTTTATTTGACTTGGGAGGACTTTTTCATGAGCTTTGGTATTGGAAATATACAAAACCTTGTTCTCTCAAAGGAAATTATGCTCCTCCTCTGAGTCAGTCTCTGAGACCGTGGTTCTGGACCTGGACCTGGTGCCGGAAATTTCCGGCTGCCTCCAGTCAGAGGGGAGTAGGCCTCCGCCGTGAGCTCCTGGGATGGCGTAGACCATCCTAAAAGAAAATGAGACAGGTTGAGTATTTTGTATTAGGTTCCAGGGGGTGTAAAATTTAAACTACTATTTCGAAGTATAACAATACTATATCAAAGTATAGCAATACTACATCTGAGAATAGAAAATAATATATCGAAGTATAGCGAATAATATCGAAGTATGGCGAAGTTTAGCGAATATTATAGCGAAGTATGGCGAATAACGAGAATAAATTATAATCCAACGGAAAATAAGTGACCTTTAACTTTGAAACAACTTACTGGGCGACTTTGGCGAGTAGAGGGAGCTTCTTGGCCTTCATCTTCAAGTACTGCAGCACGTCGATGTTCTCCTTTTCCAGGGGAGACGCCATCCACTCATTCATCTCCTTGACATAGGGAGGAACTGGGGCTGGTTTAGACTGGGACTGGTCGACGCTGTTTGGAATGAGGGCCGCAAAGTCTGAAGGGTTGTTGAAGACATCATCCTTCAGCGACAGCAGGACCGCCTTGTTCCGGACGATGGATGTGATGGTCATGCACATTGAAGACCAGCGGATCTTGCTGTACTCAACGATCTTGATGAAGGGAACGGTAAAGGAATGACTTCTAAACTTCGAAGTTATAGCAAATAATAACGAAGCTTCGCTAATAATATGGCGAAGCGTTGCTAATATAGCGAAGTATAACGAATAACATAGCAAATTATATAGCGAATTATAGCGAATAGTATCGAAGTTAACCGAATATTGCGCTCACTCACCTTCCAAGTCAGCTGCCTTCTTGAGGGTCGGGCTACTCTTTGACTTCTGGGCCGAGGCCGAGTCTTTGTCCTTGTCCGACTTGTGGTGCGTCTTCGGGGGGCTCATGATGAGACTATGATAAGACAATTAAATTTTCATCCTATTTATAGTCCTCCAACCACGCACGCAAATGAAACAAACGCCCAGGCAAGGCGGCAAGCACCCACTCAGAGCGGCAAACACCCACGCCATTCGCATCCGGCCACACACCCACGAGAATACATTTAAAATATTAAAGTACAAAGAAGTACAACCATTTGTCTACTGACCGTAACTCTAGTTACCACCTCAAATGTTAGCTTATAGCAATTAAACAAGCAGTCGGTTGCTAAGTAGCTTACGTCGGTACCTTCAGTCACCATCGGAGTGCACTTGTCTGGCCTTTGTCTATCAACAAGTCAACAAGTGTCAACATCAAAAACAATTCCCGTAGACGGGTTAAAATATTAAAGTACAAAAATGAACACCCTTCGCTTTTAGCGAAGACTTCGCTAATATTCGTTTACGGCGAAGTTTGAACTTGCACTTCGTTTTAAGCGAAGCGAAGTATAACGAATTTTTAGCGAAGTTTATTTTTGCCCTTCGCCATGGCGATAGCGAAGCGAATATTCAACAATATTCGCTTCGCTTCGCAACTTCGCTTCGCTTTAAATCCCAAAGTGAAGTATTCGTTATTGTCTGGTCAAAAGCCGCTGATTACGGAGTCGTTATGGCTCTGTGAGTCTCATGATCAGGGCCGTTTTCAATTTCTGGTAAGTACATAGTTTTTTCAACAAAATATCTCGAACTAGGGACAATGATTCGCATGTGAGTGAGCTAATCACGTAATGAACCATTAGCGTATCTTGTGTTATACGTATTATTTCGAAGTATGATTCTGAATGCATGTACCACATCTCTGGATTTGGAGTCCAGAACTGGGGAATAGTGAATGCGATCGTGCATTATAGTCACCGGATTAGAATACCATTGAGGCTTTCTCGTGTGTGGTATGGCATGTAAATTTTGATGCAATGTAGAACCATATAATGATCAGGAACGAACTCAACGTGTGTTCTTCTTCGGGCTCAGCAGGTTGGTTGTGCCCTAGTGGTGTTTTCTGACGACTGAATTCTAGCGACAGCTTTGTCTTTTGAACCCTCAAGCCTTGGCTCACAGAACAACGCTCGTACTTCGAATCTTATCTTTTCGGGAGTGATAGCGTTATGCGGTACAAAAAAGTTCGAAGAAAAAGTAGAAATGGAATAGAGAAAAGGGGAGTACTGTAGTTCGCTGCATGATGATGTTCTTGTCTCCGATATCCTCTTTTTCGTTGCTCTTATTATCCACTTCTTTATATATGTCGCGCCATATGATTTTTTTTGAACTGGTCGTTGTCTCTAACCGCGCGACGAAGGTCAATCATTATACACGTGATGCTGACAGACTTGTGAATCACATGTTAGCGAAAGATAGAGTAAATAGAAGTGTTTAATAATAATTGTGTAGAGACACTTGTTTGATACGTGCCTAACTCATTGTATTCTGAAAGAGCTCGACAGTATATAATTAGGTATTAAAAATTTATTTCTCGATTACACGAACGCGTTTGGCTCTGTCAACCAAAATAAGGAAACGGATATGTGGATACTTTTCCGATAGATCTTAATATGCTAAAATCAACAGGCTACGCTTAGCTTTGCTTCTGACTAAGGAAGCGGTTATTCAAGGAGTGAAGCAACATAGATGGTGTTTGAAACAACCCGTGTGCATTTATTCTACCGCTATTTAAAATATTCGTATCAAAAGTGAATTGAGATACACGTATAGTATATAATTGATTTTTATTTACAGAGATTGTTGATGACAATCAAATGTCTTGTGAGTAATTTAATGATATATATATATATATATATATATATATATATATATATAATATATATAATATAAGTATATTTCAACTCTAATTTTAAATTATTCTTCTCAAAGATCAAATCTACGAAAGTTTGTTCCCCAAAAATATCAGGACCTGGGATTTGTTTAAAAGGAATCAGAGATATTATAGGTTTTAGGAAAATCGAATCTCACATTGTTAGAATTCGGTATCTTAAAATTCTTACAAATTTGTTCGGACGGTTTCGTATTGAAATGGAAAGGGCATTTTTAAAACAATGCGTACAAGCTTAATATATATTAAAAAACATATTCATGGTGTCAACAAAATGCATTAACTCATATTCGTCTAATGAAAAAGCAGAATCATATATGATGTATTCATTTACACAAAATTTTACAATTTGATTATTGGAATAAAATTCATTTCATTCGTCTTAGTTGGGGCGTATATAAGGATATAATTAATCATGTTGGGCAAACATATTTGCCACACAGCTCCAATTACATATGTATAATAGTCGTAGTATGATCCATATTAAAAGAAACTGCATAAACATACATGCGGATATATATTAATGCATGTCATTTAATGATACAATTGCATGAACAACACTCAGTAAAATTTATATCTAGCTAATGAACTATGTCTGTTTATTGAATGTATGCAAACATATCAAAGAATACAATTAAATCATTTATCATTAAATGTGTGTTAGAGCAGTGTTATCTGTGATATATAATTATACATTAAAATACTAATTACATTTAGTGTTGTCAGCTTCATTAAAATTAAAAAGCCTTATTAGTTTAGTTTCATATTTGGTTGCAATACTTGAATAATAAAAGAGCCATTTGGTTTACAACGATATGGAATCATACAGATGTAACAAATAATTTGTTACCATTAGGTTGTTGCTGCTTAATTGATTAATCTTTAATAATTGAGTATGAGCATTGAACCCTTTATCAGAAATCTAACAGGCATTTGGATTCTGAGCCTTCAATCTCACTTTTATCATGATTTTAGTGATGAATGACACACGAGGTAAGCAGTAATGTACGCATGTATAGTATAGTGTGTTGGCCTCCGTCGGTCGATGTCGACCATGGATGTACATCACATCGCATGAGTTTCATGTTTTGCAGCTTTTTGAATGACTAAACAGTCCGATTCGGGAGGAACAATCTCTCCCGCAGCGCTTGCAACGATAGTCAGAACTCTGTTGTATTGCATCAGTTGCACGCCGGCGGCGTGTTCTGCGTTCAGCAGCCAAGAGCTGTATTTGCTCCTCCCCGGCTAACAGACGACGCTTTACACAATGCCTCCAAAGTAACCGGTCAAGAGCGAGTTCTTCCCAGCTTGCGGGGTCAATGTCAAGAGCTTTCATATCTCTTTTGCAAACATCTTTGTACCGCAAGTGCGGTTTGCCCAATGGTCGACTTCCTAATTGCAGCTCACCGTAGAGTAGATCTTTCGGAATACGACCATTTCACATTCTATAGACATGATCAAGCTACCGCAGGCGGTGCTGACGTAATAGTGTAAACATACTCTGTAGACCAGCTTTTGAAATCACTTCAGCGTTAGTCACTCTGTCCATCCACGATATGTTCAAAATACGACGGATGCGTCGTAGATGTAAAGCATTCAGCTTTCGTTCGTGTCTTGCCTGGGTGGTCCAGGTTTCAATGCCGTATAGTAAAGCATTTAGTACGCACGCGCTGTATACCAGCATCATTGTCTTTTCAGTCAGCTTGCGGTTACCCCAAACACGAGTGTTCAATCGAGACAGAATGACAGCTGCTCTGCCAATCCGCTTATCAATCTCCATGTCTAGCTAGAGGTTATCCGCAATGGTTGAACCAAGATATGTGAAATGATGTACTGGTTCAAGCTGACAGTTTCCAACAGTGATGATTGGTGGCGATACAGTCCCTTGACAAAGGACTTTGGTCTTGCTCATGCTGATTGCTTGACCAAAGTGTTTGCCTGCCGATGAAAAACAGTATATTAGTGTTTGTAGGTTCTCTTGGGAGTGTGCAATAAAGGCTGCATCGTCGGCAAACAACAAGTCACGGATTATCACATCCCGTACTTTGGTTCGTGCTCTCAACCGGTTCAGGTTGAAAAGCTTACCATCACT
The DNA here is from genome assembly GCA_013407085.1 of Atriophallophorus winterbourni. Lineage (NCBI taxonomy): Eukaryota > Metazoa > Platyhelminthes > Trematoda > Plagiorchiida > Microphallidae > Atriophallophorus > Atriophallophorus winterbourni. Next base: position 459 of record JACCGJ010021040.1, on the reverse strand, counting down.
CCGCGTGCCTTCTTTTCTCGTCCTAAAAGCGTGGTTCAGAAGCAGAGAAATGAAAATGCCGAACAGCGTGGGAGCAAGAACACACCCTTGTTTGACGCCTCGGCAAATTTCAAATGCTTTTGAACTGCAACCGTTAAAATGGATTGAGCCTTTCATGCCTGAGTGGAACGAAATAACGAGTCTGAGCAGCCTTGGGGGCAGCCTATCAGATCAAGCATTTTGAAAAGACCCTCCCTGCTAACGTATTCGAATACCTTAGTTGAATCAATAAAAACGCTGTTCAATAAAACAGCGTATAATGGCATACGCTGTTCCCGACACTTTTCTCGAAGTTGTCTCAGGGAGAAGATCATGTCAACGGTTGATCTTCCCTTGCGGAAGCCACATTGAGATTCGGAGTAAATTCTATCAGCTAAAACTTGAAGCCGGATCTGTAAGACTTTAGCAAACAATTTGCCT
>JACCGJ010021039.1:0-10363 GCA_013407085.1 Atriophallophorus winterbourni | reverse complement strand
TTATCGACCCCATGTTTGCACTAAAAGTTGTACTCAATTCATCAAATACACGGCCTGTGTTCGGACGTTCGTGTTCTGAAATAGGGAGTTGTAACATAAGGGCTTAATCCTTAACATTAAAAATGGTAAAACGCTATAATATTCGATGAACATTTCGCTTTATGTACTTTAGGGTATGTACTAGAATAGATACATTTTTCAAAACAATACTTTCTCTCTCCTGATTTCATTATACGTATTTTCGTCAATATTACTTCCCACCCACTCCACGATGATCTGAAATGTAAGCTTTCATCCATTACTGGATTGCAACATATTATATTGCGATCCATAACGTATAAAAGTCAAAGTACTTTCATCCCATTTGCCCCATAATTAGCCAATCGATGAACGTTTAAAGGCCGCATTATCACTATGAGATTATGCTCATTGTGTACTGTTGTTGTTTTTCTTCCTCAATTACATGGAGGCTCATTTAACAAAAAACATAGAGCTGAAATTTCAAATAATTTCCAACGATTTCTTTTAATTGTGTTCCCTACGTGACTCATACTTACATTATACTATAGGTTTTTGTTTTCATTAAAATTTCTACGAAATATTCTCGTATATTGCACAACGTGCACCTGGTTACTCGTAAGAGTCACCGTTGCTGATACAAACCGTATCACTTGTGAGGAAACCTCTGACTAGCAGAGTCTACGGGGGGACCAAAACGAAAATAGATAACACTGAGCTTATTTTAAGCAAAATATCTTTCAATTTCTTGTAATTTTTAGCACCTCGTTGCATGATGCTGCAGTCACATTCTTACGAACATTATTTATAAAACGCTTTCGTAGGTTGCTCTGCCGATTGATCAACATTCAAAACATCCTATCCAATGAAGCCTTTTTCATAATTAAACAAAACGACCACCGGGTTTTGACTAATGCTACTTCTACAAATTTCGTATACGTAGGACTAATGACGACAGATTTTTCTCATTTATTCAAAGTCCACTTGCTACTAAAGCCTTACCCAACAATGGCTTACACGCACACAACTTGTTTACAATTCTTCCATTGTTGCAAGGCATGTTTATCCTGATTGTAATGTCTTTTCCTGATGCAAGCAAATGAGTATTTTCGGTCGAATTACTATTTCTAATTCAGTATTTCGAACATTTCTTTTCGTATTACGGCTATTTATCCGATAAATAATTTCTTGGAAAACACGAGGAATCAGATGCCAAAACGAATCATATTGTTGGTTTAGCTTTTAGTGTTTGATACTGAGATTAAACTACTTTGCGCTTCGATGGTTACAAGCGGTCCCACCCACGTTACTTATCATCTACGTTGCTGTAGCAACAGGAGAGTTGATAAATTTCACTCCTGAAATGGCAAGAAAGATATAATCGTAAATATATTAACGTTTGAACTAAGCCTATGCGTGTCGACATGAGCATCAAGTCTATTTTCACAGCAATGAATATTAATCATCGAATCTTTACACTTCAATGAAGCCAACACTCTGCCTAAGAGCTTAAACAGATCAAAGATTTTTCCGTGTGGTGATGCACATTTGACGATTAGTGTTTCGGGAGTTTTATTTACGGAAAGCAGGCGTTGCTTGATTTGATTTGCAAATATCACCTGAAATCAGGCAAACTTCCCTAAAGAATGGCAGTCACAACCTACAATTATTGAACATTCTTTTTTCCGCCGAAAGCGCACAGCCGACGATTCCGTCTCATTTCACATTTCTGTATGAACTCAAGAGCATCACACTGACTGTACACACTGACTGACACCGGCTACGTGTCAGTTCTTATAGGTTCCAGTGACTTAAACGGGGTTATTTCAGTTTAACCATGTGTGATGCCGCTTGGATCGACATAAGTTAATAAAACGATGAACAAAAAGTTATTTTTAAATACAGATTTTCGTTAATGACCATAGGTTTAACCGCAACAGCATTTGTATGGTTACATGTGATTGAACAGTTTGAACAGTGGCTTACAAGCGCAGCTGGTTGATCATGAGTGCAAACAACAGGAAATCGGTTGTGTGGGTGTGTGATGAAAATACATGCAAATACGGATTTGAGACATTTTTAATTTTACTCATTCTTGTTCTACATACAACGAAAACAAGCGATTTTAATGTATACCTTGTAAAAACACAATCCAAGTTTTATCGTTGGACTTCAATAAAAATCAGCATTTGGTGCTTTGTCGTAAAAGAAGTTTGGTAACCAGTCTCGCACGCATATCAGGGTAACACTTAGCACACCTTCCATGTGACTATTGGCATGGTGATTTCCACGTGCATTTATCAGCATTTGCGACTTGATTCTTACATTTGATTGTTTCATCGGAGTTTGTTCTTTTTCAAAATGTTCTCAGCACTCGGGGTGTTTAGCAATATTTCCATAAACATTAGGCAATCACAAATTTAATAGATCACAAAAATCTTACGTACCCAATGAAAGTAAATTCTATTTGATATCAAGCACTTGCACTTTTGAGAAATTCTCTTCAGTGTGGGAGGACTGATAATTCAGAAGCCGCCAGTGAGTAAAGCAGACTGCCTTTTGGAACATATTTTGATTGTTTGAAGCATCTCGAGCGGAATCAATTTGTAAATCAGTATCAAATTTCACGTTAGAATTCAAGTTGTTGTTCGCATCCTCAAGGGCATGCTGGTCAAGAGATCCACAATAAAACGATAGACAGTACATCGCAACGTTCATGCTGACGGCATAACCCACGCTTAGCAGTATCCGATCTTCCCTAGCTTGCAGACGACGCTTCACAAAATACCACTAATGTGAACTGTCAAAACAATTTCTTACCAACTTGTAGAGTAAATGTCAACAGCTTTCATATCTACGTTGCAAACGTCTTTCTATCGCGAGCGCAGTCTGCCCGATGGTCAACTTCCCGATTTAAACTCACCATAGATTAGATCATGTGAAATAGGACCATGTTCCATTCGTTAGATATGACGCAACCAGCTTAGTGTAAGCATGCTCTTTAGGCCAGTTTTAGAAAGCACTTTAGCATTCGCTACTTTTTCCATCCACGATATGTTCAAATGCTTCTCAAATGGAATGCATTCATCATTCGTTTGTGTTTTGCGTGGATAGTTCATGTTTTACTACTGCGCAGCTAATCATTTAGTATACAGAATTTATAACTTCATCTTTGTGTTCATAGCTAATTTCGGGTTTTCCCAGAGATGAAGGTTCAAACAGAACAACATCGTAGCTGCTCTGCCAATCCACCTACCAATCTCCGTGTCTAGCGAGAGATTATCCGCAATGGTTGAACCAACTTATGTGAAATCATATACTGGCTGAAGCTACAGTATTAAACATTGATGATGGGAGGTGATACAGTCCTATGAATTAGAACTTCGAACGTGTTCGTACTAATTGTCAGCCCATAGTTATTAAATTTCGACGAAAAATAGTCCATTAACGATATAAGACGCTGTTGGGACTGAATAATAATGGCTGCCTTTTCGGTAAATGGCAGATCACGGAGTATCATTTTCCATAACATGGTTTATGCTTTCAACCGGTTTACGTTGAAAAGCTTGCCATCACACCAGATGCGTATTTAAATACTTAATGTTCTCTTGTAAAAAAGTGTGATCGGGGGCAGAGAAAAGAAAATCAGAACAGCGTGTGAGCAAGAACAACCTTGTCTAACGCTTCGGCGAATTTCAAAGGCTTATGACCTGCAACCGGCTGACGTGATTTGCCCACGTCTACAGAATGGATAATGGTCGTAATCTGAAAGATCTACTCTATTGCGAGTTGCAATCAGGAAATTGACCAATGGCAAAACCGCACTTGCGTTACAAAGACGTTTGCGAAAGAGATATGAAAGATCTTGGCATTGACCCAGCGAGTTGGCAAGAACTTGCTATTGACCGCTCATATCTTGGAGATCTTGTGTAAAGCAATGTCTGCAAGCTGGGAGGAGCAGATATAGCTCTTGGACGCCGAACGGAGATCACGCTGCCTTCGTGCAACGGACGCCCAACGACCAAGTTCTGCATATCATGGCAAGCGTTGCGGGAGAGATTGTTACTCTTGAATAGGAAATTTTAATCATTCTAAAGCCTGTTGAGCATGAAAACATCGTGTGTTTGTGATGTACATCTATAGTTGATATCGACCGGAGTAGGCCACCAAAACTTAGGGCAGAAAGTAGCAAGCTGTTTCTTACATGAAACCGAACCCTATGTGGTCGAGGTTCATTGAAGAACCTTTCTCCTCAATATGTGTAATATTTTTCTTGTTTCATGCCAGTGATTAATACCTGTGTCTCTCGCAAGAGAGCCGTGCACACTAGCATTAGCGAATTTTTTATTCAAACGTTTTGCACTATCTTTCTCTCCCTATATTCATCCAATCGAGGTGCTCTCAAGTATTTTCATCTGAACGTTTGCTAAACCGGATAGATTGATACATGTCGAATCTCTCTGATCATAACCCTTCCGTTTATTGAGTAACCATGGTATACGAGTTAACTGATCTTTTGTCTTGAGTAAGCTGCTTCGGTTGTAACTTACATAATCTAAATCAAAATGTAAGGGATGGGGATGTGAGCAACACATTACCTAAATTAAAATTCTTCACAACATTTTTCTCAAAGCCCGTCAACTTTCAACGCAATTACTATCCACTTGACATTGACCAAAAACATTTCGAATGTTTTTTTATAACACACATGAGCAAATCAGAGTAGTCCATTTTCGCCGCTTCAAGATAACCATTTCAATGTAACAGACCATCGCCTGCGAAAAGTGAAAATTAAGTTACTATTCGGCGAGTCCCAATGTGCAAATTGCGACGTGCTATTTATGATGCATCACAGTTAATTCTATATAACATTTTGCATAACGAAAGTAGAGTTATGTTGTGAAATATTAGAAAAACTTCTGGCATTAATTTCAAAAAATTGCATGGAGCAAGAACGTAGTAGCATGTACATCAACAAAAATTCTGTGAAAACGCGGCACGAAAAAGATGAGTTTACAACGATTTTCAAAGGTGGGGCGCGTTCAGAGCCCGCAAATTACACGCCTGTTACCGTGTTGTCCGCTGTATCCAAGATGCTCGAAAGGATCGTGGAGAACAACCAGAGCGAATACCTTGAAGAAAATAAGCTTTTTTGGGAGCGCAACGTGGTTTTAGAAAGGGATACTCCTGCATTACTAACCTTCGCCTTACCTTTGACGATGTTGGGGAAACCATCCATATATGTTACCTCGATATGTCGAAAGCATTTGACCGTGTAAGCTACAGTATTCTCTTACAGAAGCTGGAACGTTGTTGTATCACTGGCAGACTATTACCTTGGTTACAAGATTATCTGACTAATCGGCTTGTTTAAGTCTCTGTGGACGGTGCTCGATCGAAGTCGGTAGCCGTAACAAGTGGAGTGCCTCATGGATCCGTCGTAGGACCAATCCTCTTCGCACTTTATGCCAATGACATACCGGTTCTAATTAAGTTTTCGCGGACGATATAAAAGTGTGGTGGAGGATAAATAACCTGGAATACTGAGAACTACTATAGAAGTATCTACACAACCTCCAGGTTTAGTCCCTAAAAGTCGCCTATTTTTTAATTTTATAAAAGTGTGAGATGTTACAGCTTGGAAATTGTGTTGAGTTCCAGTAATTTACTGGTAGACACAGCCTCTCGTGGACCACGGAACAAAAGGACTTGTGTGCGTTAATAAGCAACACCCTAGGGATGTCCAGCCACTACAACTCCGTCTATCGCAAAACACCACAGATATTGTCTCTCCTGAAGAGAATTTTCGGTAGGTTCTAAAAACAAACAATTCCCTGCATTATAAATACGTACATACAGCCCACGATAGAATATGCAGTTCAAACATGGTCGCGATGGCTTAAAAACGATGTTGCGACTTTGCAAAGAATATATCATCGAGCTATCAAACTTGTTACCGGACTCAGCCGGAAACCATACAACGAGCGAATCAAAACCCTGAATTTATTCGATTATCCTCGTCGTCTCCAGGGCGATTTGATTTTGGTTTACAATATTTTGAATACCACAAATCACCCTCTACAATGTTTGTTTATTCTACGGTGCTCGCATACGACAAGAGCTCACACATTTATTCTAACTGTCCCTCACTCGCGACTCAACTGTGGACGACATTTTTTGCCGTGCGAGTTTGTTTTACTTGGAACAATTTATCCGATTATGTTGAAAACTCACCGAGACAGCAGATTTTCAAGAGAAGTCTTGATGCCTTTTAGACCCTAAACCCGTGAATTGAAGAAGAAAGAAGAAAACTTGCATCTTGGCCCTATACATCTACATTGGTCATACACCAATCGAAAGCAATTTCTGCCCTGTAGGAGGGCCGCCCCCGGTTGTATAGCCAAGTGAACGAACTATGATTTATTCACCAATGAAGACGATTTTGAAATCAAATTCTGATGGTTCGCTCCACTGTGATATCACCCCATTCGTCCACTTGTGAGGCACTTGCATACGAAAATTAGACGAGTTGAGGGGACGGTTGCGTTTCTCTCGACCAAAAAGGCGGCCAAACAACAGGCAGCACAGAACAAACTGCCTTTGGATTTCTACCTGATACTTGAATGCTCAGTAAGCAACATTTTTGCGGTTATTATTCGTACTGTCCCAATTATTATGTGGTGTTTTGTTAAAGCTATATGATTTTAGACCAGAATAATTGAATTAAATGGGATGGAATTGAATAGACACAAAGCAACCCACTATGGTTATACCTAGTAAATTTGCATTCAACTTTATCAAATACATCTGATGCATGAACTAAATATATTGAACCATCTATAAGAACTCGCTAAGATGGGCTCGACGGCTTTCATCTCATCAATAATCAAAATCGCGTACACTTTATAAAGGCTTAAGAAGTGCGACACATTTGAGCTTCGAATAAGTTAATTCATTCATCAAAAACTCAAAAAAATTCATGGATACGCCAATCGATACAGCATGGAGGACTTCGTTCAATTTCGATATATAGTCACACACTTTACCACTGTTTCAAGACTCACTGAAACTGATCTTACTGTCTCCACATGACGACGGCAAACAGCCAGAAACCGGTAGTGGTGTGTAAGGGATGGGGATGTGAGCAACACATTACTTTGGTCATCCACAAGCGCCTTGAGTGCTTTGACCAAGAATCACTTTGTGATTCTGTGTCTGAAAATCGTGGTTCGTTGTACGAACCCTATATAACAGTGATACAAGCATAACTAACTGTTTACCAACTTTACAATGTTTCAAGACCTCACTGAACATGATGGTACTGTCTCCACCTGACGACGGGCCAAAACAGCCAGAGAAACCGGTAGTGGGGGTAAGGGAGGGGAGTGAGCAAACATTACTTAGTACAATCTGTTCAGATGGAAAGTTAAAGACTACTTTTATATCCTACGTATACATTATTTTCTTATAATGCAATATGACTGATAATATATTGTCTATATATAAGAAGATATAGTAATATACCAAAACGCTTCTTTGTATGACTCGGCTCGGAATCGGTATGGATCGCGACCGGCAGACATTTTTTATATAAAGAAGGCACGATCAATAGTTCAGTTAAGTTCAGTTCAGTTTGCACAGGACGATATGTGGCAGAGTCGCCAATCGAGCGTCCAGAATACTTCCGGTGATAAGCCAAAAAAGCGTCCACCACTTCGAACTGTAGGTTCAATATTATTCTGGTACGACTTTGGCTGGAATGCAACAGAAAAACTCCCCTCACCAAATAGGTGAGGAGAGATATTAGTGCGTTCCAACGACAAATTGAAGAACAACTATAAAATTCGTGATAAAAGAAGGTACACGAAAATTGGTTTCCACTCATAGATTACTCTGATGAAAGAACTTATTTGTGTGAAACCTTTATAAAAGACTTTAGTAATATTAATGAACACAACTATGACCCTTAGACGTAAATCAGGTTATCGTACTACTTAATAAACTTGTTGTCGTTGTCAAATAATGCATGGGATCCATACTGATTTGATATCAAACCGTTTGGTGCCAGAAATGCAAAAATCATTCTGGAGAAACTTTTTAATGTTTGGGTTCAATGGGCCGATAATTGGTAACTGAATGCGTCGATCCGTAGTTGTGTAGATGTGTAACAACAGAATGTTTCCATTCAAATGGAAAGGTTTCGTATTTGATAGATGAATCACAGAGATCAAGTAATAATGACATAGAGTCCTCAAATTTTATTTTGCACATAAAAATGTTTTGTGTGATCAGATTTGTAGGAATATGCATCTTGATTACAAATTTTGTGTGGGTTTGAGAAATTAATTGTAATTGTTTTTCAGGCGCCGCTTATAAATTACGTATAGAGTTAAGGATAATGTATGTTTTTATAGGAAGCTTTGAAAATAGTAGAAATTATTTACGAATGTATGAATGGTATGATTATTTTATAGCGAACAAAGTCAATTATACGTTCATTACGGGTTGGTATAACAATAAATTCTGCATAATCCAATAACTTGATTGTATTGAAAAAATAGAGCTTGAATAACTTCATTGTAATTGATTTACTATGGCGATGTAAAAATCAGCAGCAATCATTTTTTACACGGAAAGGGCGGAGAGAAGCCCCACATATCAAACTGTCAATCTCAATGTTGATGAATTGGTAGAAGATGAGTAGTAGATGCAATCAAGTAAAAGATCGACAGCAGCCACTAGCCAAATGGAACTTGTAATATTGTCAGATACAAATGAAATGATCATGTTCAGCCTAAACGTAACATAAACAAGTCATCCTCATAACGTTTTGAATAGCGATTTCTAAAAAAATTGATAATTCAGTTTCACGAATTCAGAGTTTGTTCGCTCTTTTTTAAAGAATACTAAATTATAATAATATAAAAGGATTAGAAAGAAGATATGAACAGAAATTCAGATGCACAGTAGTTATTGATTGACCATTTAAATGAATGAAACTAAAGGGTAAAGGGTATGAGCGGAGATAGAAAAAGCTGGACAATCATGTGATTTATTATGCTGTAGGTTAGATACCTCTGTGGGAAAACTGGAAATGTTTTCCAAGTTTGAACGATGAAACATTGAAGGCCTAAACTAATGTGGTTCTAAATTTTGCAGATCAATGTCTATGTGTTATCTATCTGTAAAACAGCTAATTGTGAGTTATAAAATATTGAAAATTGGGCAAGGGTTTAATAAATCCAGCCCGAAGGATTCCATGTAGGATTATGGTTCATCGCTTTATCATTCTAATGTTTATCTTACTTGGACAAAAAATAATTTTCATCGTTTTAAGTAAATTTTTCTTTTGATGTGTCGATTATGGATATATTCTGCATCAAAATGTAGTGTTTTGGTGCAAAAAAGTATTTGCAAAACTGTGTTCACGGAATCTTCTTCGTCAAATTGATTTTCTTATAAAAAGTTATGCATAGGGCAAACATGACGGTAGCCGGATAGGGCTGACTCGGGACTATATGGTGGATGTGAAAGAATATCGCAATACAATCAGAGGAGGTTTCGCATGGTTAATTTAGCGAGATGCGTGCGAGCGTTTTCGCGCAGAAAACACATGGTTTTCAATGGCGGCCGCTTTGAGCGTCTAGCATCGGTTAAACGTTGTACCTGAGAACAAAAACTCCAGAAATGACGTAATAACTGTGTTTTACTGGACCTAAAGCAATGGCGTGTACACTTTTTCCGTTCACTGCTCCTATGCAGCGTTGTACACGTTCCGCGATGAATTATTCACTGTATTTTGTGTTTTCTACTACCTTCGTGGGACCTTATAGCACTAGTCTGTCTACTACAAATTGGTGAGCCCGACGTGAATCACGAATCCTCCGTGTATTACAAATTGGTGAGCACAATATACAAATCGGTGAGCCCTATGTACACACATCATTCGTGTATTTTTCCGGTACGTCAAGTTTCCAGGTTTTAATTGGCGTTAATTTTTTCAAGTTATTTTCTTACCTCGTTTCCCCTAACAAGTTTTAACAGTTAGGAATTTCTTGACCTTATCTTGTTTTGCATGGGCGATACTAAACGCGTTATACTGGCCTTGACGGTCATCACGATACCCGGATTATTAGTTTTATTCTCAGAAACTGAAATCAGTACTAAAATTTTAGTTGATGATTCAGCCATGTTTCCGCGATTAACGCAGAAACTCCCCAAAATGTATTGATAAAGGTTACCGACGAAGTCTGGGCTGACCCGAAGTTGACCGCTACCGTAGCGTCAAGAAGGCCTTGATTTCCCACACGGTCCGGTCTAAACGATCTAGGCTAAAGTAGCTGTT
>JACCGJ010021038.1:0-12511 GCA_013407085.1 Atriophallophorus winterbourni | reverse complement strand
ATCTTCAGAAGGAATAGAGCATGCGCGTGAAATGATCCTGATCCTCATTTGAGAAAACACAAAGACTTGAAAGACTCGTTGCTGAAAAACAGTGGAAAAGTAGAATATGAAGTGAGACAATTATCTTGACTAAACGGCGAGAGAAAGAAGAGCAAAGACACAAAAAAAGGAAAGCCTAGGTACTTTCGAAGTAGTATTAAGAAGATGGATTTCAAGTAAGGTTGTCGGATTGGTGCCACGCCGAGAAGATAGATACTCAACCGTATTGCACCTAGTCAGGTCTTCGGTCTATAGGCACGGGCAACCTGACGATCTTAGCCACGGTGCAGTCTATCGGAATGTGCGGCCACTTTGCCGGATTCAGGGACGTTGTGCTTTCAACTAGTCAGGTCTGTGGGCTTAATTTAGATAAAGTAAGATTAGTAATAAAGTTAAGATAGGTAAATTGCTCCACGTGTCGATTAGAAGATGAGGGAACACACAAGTTCAACATACTTTTCGGGATATTAAGGATAATCTTTGTTCTGACTAGGTAGTAATCGTATCTAATGAAGCTGAGAGCGGATTTGCCGAATTGTTTCTGGGTACTGCACATCCAATGACTACGCAACCTGCGTATTTGAAAGTGAAAGTTGAGGGTAACTGTGGGGGCACAGCCAGGGATGCTAAAGGGAGATAGAATCGCTGTTTGAAGAACCACTTTGTCAGTCGGGAGCAATGCAGAGTGTTTGGCTCGTGTTTTGAGTAGTTCCGTCAGTTGAACACGATTCACAGAGCCGAATGCGTTCGTGTAATCAAGAAAACTAACTTTGACAGCTAATGATTTGCTGTCAAACTCTTCCAAAGTTTTGTGAGTTAGACATACAATGGCATTAACGGTAGAGCGTTGCTTTCAGTAAGCAAATTGAGACCCATCTTCCAAGGATGGTACCTTATGCAGGCGATAAAGAACCAGGCTTTCCATGATTTTTAATACTTGTGAAGAGCATGCTACTGGGCGAAACTTTCCTGCAATTTTCTTGGGGACCGGTGTAATTGTAACAGTTTTACAACCGTTTGCAATGGTGCCAACAGAAAGGCAACGGTTGAAAATAGAAAATACCTTAAGTTACCTTGTCTGGGCTAGGGGCTTTGTTAAATTTTAGCCCACAGAGAGCCTTCTGAGGACATCGTTTTGGGATATATTGATATATGCGTCATCTACTTGTGTATAAGACATAGTTAGCGCTGGATATCTCGTTTGTAATGGATTGACTGTTGTGTGCGCGTGATATATTCAACACTTGGACAAACGGTAAGGTATAGAAAGAAATCACCGGTCTGGATACAGGCAAATGGTAGCAAGGTCGTAAACTGCATGTGAGTTACGACACTGGCAGCTTACCGAAGCGTAGACAGATACGCTAATTAATTTAGCACGGTGTTGCATGCGCAATACAGAAGTGCTGAATGATTGCGCATCCGTAAAACATCCGTCAAAGGGCAATGTTCGTAAACGGTGTTTGATTTCGTGTGCGTATTTTGTCAGAAAGCTTGAATGACAATGCATTCGTGGGAAAATATTTCACGATTGTTCATTGTATTTCTAGTAGCAGTCGCAATTAAAACAGCAAGAAAAGAATGGCAAGGCTTTATGCGAAAATATTTGAAATTTCAGCTTAAGATTAATGCTGGAAGATCATAACAAAACCTGTAAATATTGCGTTCAATCCGAAGACGAAAAAGATCTTGTTGCGTATGGAATAAACAACGTTCACTATAGAAACGTTCTCGAAGGCAATATGATATGTTTAAATCGAGTCATTATAGATGCTTGACATTTGAGATCGCAGGGCAGCGAATGAGACGTATCCGTGAGGATAATATTGACAAATTGATCACCTGAAGAAATTACTGTTTCAAAAGTGTTTCTACAATGCATTCATACGAAAAAGAGCTTGCGGGTGTAGTGATCCTATTACGACATTAATTCTTTTGAAAAAAGTGACGGAAAGATAACCGGTGAACATGACACAATATGGGCTAAAATAAACAGGAGAAATCACTTTAGGCGTACCGTCATGAGATCGAAGACGAAAAGCGAATAAATAAAGCACACAAATTTTAGCAATCAGATAGTTATGATTAATCCACGTTTCTTTCTAGTAAGGTCTGCGCCCTTGAGCCTAGAGACTGCGTCGCGAACACAATTTTCATCAAAAGTCGGGAAACAAAAGCATTCGGGGCTGTTTAGAAATTAAATCGATTAATGTACCACAGAGCCGAGATCTAAAATGAGAAACAAACCTCAGCAATTCGCGATTGGGAGCGTCGAATATTCGTGAGTGACGATAGTCCTCCAAGTGACTGAAGAGAAATACATGTACTTGAAAAATTCATTGCAAATATTACTGCGTAAAAGGTGAGTTAAAGATAAATCTACAATGTAAGCAGAATGTTGATTTGGTGGATGAGTCATAGTGCTTGAGATTGCAAAGTATATGACGATAACAGGCGTCCTACATGCGGGAGAACGTTGAAGTCACATTGACAAACATCTGCATAGGACAGGGTAAGCTAATAATAGTTCAGCTGATGGAGCAGATGGAGCTCGTTAGCCTGGGAGGGCATTTCATCTAAGGGAAGGAAAACCCTGATTTTAAACCTCCGCTACCATACGGGATACCCGATCGCGGGAAAGGCTTCGGGAGAAAACCCTGAGGAAAAATCTGGAGCAGAGTCTCGTAGACAGTTAGTTGGTGCGCACCACCTCTTTCTGACAACTCCTTGCTGTCTTACAGGTCGCACTTGGTTGTGCAAAGGCTAGAGAAGCTGACTCGAACAAACGCCGAGTGGTGCTAGGGAGGCCGCTTTGTACCCAAATTCCAAAGAATCTTCATTTAAGCCGGCTTATCCTCCAGGAGGAGATAGTCGCACAAAAGTAAAGTAAAAGTTCAGCTTGCCCAAACTCTATGTTGTCCGGTTGATATAACGGCCGAGTAGCTTACGCTACCGTTCAGAGGCGATTAGTAAGCTAACTACACCCTCCGGTGGGATCTAGTGGGGAAGATTGCGATGGTATGGTATGAAAGCACAAGCCTGATCCATACACAGTGCCACACAGTCAAAGACTGCACATGGGCTAAGATACTGTCAAGTTGCCCAGGCTTAGACTGATTTCGATGGGCTGTCTATGACACTCCTAAGACACTCAAACTTGTCCTCGGCACGAATCTGCTCCGAGTCAGAAACTGCGCAAAAGCGATCACGTAAACGATGGTTTTCAATAGTAAACGGTGATTAGGCAGTGACCGGAAAAGAGCTTTCTTTCCAGTGACGCCGGTGTATGGGCTTCATACGAGCAATGAATGAAGCCGGTCAATAAGCACACACAGCGAAGTATGTACGAATGACGTCCATTATAAGGAGCAACAGATCCTTGCTAATTATCCGTACATATCACCGACGATCAATATTTTCGTGGATGAAGATTCAGAAGAAGACGATAGACCATCGAAACAAGCAAATTCGAAGCATCTTGAAAACACAGACTATACCAGTGAATTGATTGCTTCATATCGCTCGCACTTACGCCCACAATCGGTTGAATTCTGTTCTTTGTCTGTGTTCCGTAATGGCGAATCGAACTGGCGGGTGTCGAATCATCTTTATCATTGTAAACTGCTGGAGTTCACGCTCGAAACGTAATCTTATAGTATCCTCAGTTGTGAAGATAGTTGGGCAAACACACGCAGTTCATCTGTTGAGTCAATCTTACTTCCCAAAAACCACCATAAATTGGTGATCCCAACAATTCAAGACTCTATTATTCATATATAGGGCGGACAATAATAATAATAATACCATGGAATGCTACGAATTTCTGGTTGAGAAAATCGAGGCGATAATTGCCGAGCAACATGTAGAATGCCAAACTGCCTCTAGACGGAACTCGCGTCACGAGGTCTTGGTGCACTCTATGTTAGTTTAGCGCCAGAATCAAAAGGGACAGAATGACTGCCCCGTGTGACATGGCGCACGAGAAAAAAACGATGACGCGTTACATCGACAAGTTACCAGGACACGAGTGATTCCTCGTAGAGCTTCGCCAATGCCTCGTCAATTCCGAGTAAATCCATCGCGTATGGCCCAGCGCAAGCACACCCACCGCGAGACTGAATGCCAAAAAGGTCGTTCAACAAAGCGGCGACAAAATTATGATGCAAAAACAGACACGGTGCCTGGGCAACGTTTGCATCGGCGTTGGACGCGAGACATAAGTGGCGGATGACGAGGGATATGATCGGCAATCGAGGAGCTTCCTTGCCACCGAGGATGATGATATTCGCGCAATCGGATAGGCGAGCCCAGATCTGTCTAAACAAAGGAGGACATTTTTCAAGCGATAGTGTGGGTGGAATTAGCAAGCGCCACACAATATGACAGCATGCACGTAATATGAGAGACTATCGGATTTACCAAACACGGATAGTGGGATTACTGGAATATCGAAATATGTATCCAGAGCAAATCCGTACAATGACGTTTTCGAATATTGTGAAAAATATGAGTGAAACAGATTCAAGTGCAACTATATTTACAATTTTAAATTCAAAAAACCGTTAAGAAATGCTAATAGAAGCGGTATAGTCTATAATTGGATAAGCGGTGCCAAATATACTCCAAGCACTCCCAAACTCGTCACCTCATCAAATATTGTTTTGAAATCAAACGCTACGACTTGATGTTTATCACCGGAAGAGCCACATTGCGACCAAAATTACTAAGAATAACGGAAAGGATTGAGCAAAAAGGAAGTAGACGTGAGACAGAGAGTGGCTTCAAGAACTGTTGATACGGGTGGCTGGCAAAATTATGCAATAGAGCAGCTCAAGTAACATCGACCTATCAGAGCTGCAACCAAGAGCATGCCAAAATATTATTGGAATGATAAAAAAATCTACATAGACTTGAGAAAGTTGACAGTACATCAGACAGGTGTTCGTTAGCAGATACGGTGACGGTTTCTTTGACACCAGGCCTATGATTTCATTCTAATTACACACTGTATGCTAAAATTCAGACATAAGGCAATGACCAACGCTGCCAGGTTATGTTGTGAGACGCTAAGATTGTGGGCTTACTGAACCAGATATTCTTCTCGTTTCATGATCACAGCCGCGGTGACCGCTTCCTTCAGCTGCATGACCAAACCGGCCCGAATAGACTCAATGATAGCAGGGGTGCCTCCCTCTTCACGTTCCTCGACATCCTGCAAAAATAGCATCAACGAGAGTGCAAAGAAGAACTCATTCGTCATATTCAATGAGCTCATAATCTGATGAATTAAAACCTACGGACATTCAGCAGCTACGAGTCTTTAGCTTCAATCGAACCGAGAGATACTCCTGTGTGTACGTTGACCAAAAACAGGCCAAAAATTCGATAAAAATGACGCTCATTAAAAACGCTGGCCGACATTTCAATGTGGACACTACCTATTCGAAGCCAATTTTCCAAAAAAGTTGAGCAGACAACAACCAACCTATAGTTAGCAACTGCTAAAAACCAAAAAGAATTGATACCGATGTAAAATAACCAGTTTGGAGGGATATAGTGAAATTGCCACGTTATTCTGGATAAAGACGCGAAGCAAACCAGATGTCAATCTGGATTCAACACAGTGGCAGGATCGCGAAGCAGTGGATTTCGGTGTTCCAATGCCGTGAACGATTTGCCATTAGTCTCTCTCATATCTGTCTAAGCCTGGGCAACCTGACAGTATCTTAGCCCACGTGCAGTCTCTGACTGTGCGGCACTTTGCTTGGATCAGGCTTGTGCTTTCATACCATACCTGGACGTAGTCTACATTCTGTATCTTCACGGGTGTTCAATGAAGCGGCACTTTTGTAGTGCACGTGCAACACAGTGCAAACTTCAGTTACCACCTGTACGGAGCTGTATGAGGAATGTTAGACCTCATTGCCGATTTCCTTTACTTATATCTGTCATAGCCTGTGCAACATAAGAGTACTTCAGCTCACATGTAGCTACTTTGTGGTACTTTGACTGGATTCTGGCTTGTGAGTTAATGCGATAATGCATATTCCTTCTCGTAGAGGTGACGAGATCAGTATTCGAACAAATGGATACCTCTCAAAGTTGGTATTTATGGTAACAAAAACAACGGATAAGCTCTACAGACAGTCACTTGATATACACTGGCTCAGGTCACGGTTTACGTCTTGTGTGCTTGAAGTAATTTGTTGCAAAAAGGTTTTGTCAGGCAAAAAAGCGCCACAACAACGAAAATCCGAGCAGTCAAAAATGTGTCAAGCAAAGAATGGGAAAGCAAAAGGCAAGTAACATGGACGACCACACACCTTCAAGTAAACTTGCCCTTCCCGGCGGACAAAAAACACAGTACCACCGCCACAACCGCTCGGCTGACTCTCCCCGGCCTTGAAAAGCGCTCGCTTAGCGATCAGTACACCCGGTGTTTGAGGGCCTCCGACAAATTTATGCATGGAGAAGTAAATGGCGTCTTTGTATATTTGGCCACCATCTGGTCTAAAAGTAACAAGCACTTGTTAGCGGAACGATGGGGGTTAGGGCTAAGAATCACATATGCTTCTAAAACTGTTGGCACGATAAAAACATCAAGCCAATTGGTAAATTCAAAGAATTTTCCCAGGAAAAACAAAGATGAACATATCTGTGTTACATAAATCCATCTGGAGTCTCGCTGCCATTTCCTGTTGTATTTTCTTCCTCATATCTGTCTAGACCTGGGCAACCTGACAGTATCTTAGCCCACTTGTAGTCTGACTGTGCGGCACTTTGCCTGGATCAGGCTTGTGCTCTTATACCATACATAAATCTGGCGAGTAAGGCTTTAACATGATTACGCAAAAATAACAATCAGGTAAAAAACTTAATACTAATGTAATTCGAGCAAAATTAGAAGAACGAGATGAACCTTACAGAACTGTTCTCAGTGTCAAAATACAAGCAGGCAACCACCGAGATGCCGCATTATGATAGAAATTCGATTCAAAAAGGAGGTGAAATATAGACAAACACATTATTCTACCTCCACTGAGAGAGCAAATTGGTTTGAGTAGTATGTTTGAAAACGTACGTAATGCGAACATATTTCACAGAGACTACAGAAAACTAAACTCAAACAATACAAAAACGTTTAAAATGAAACATTACAGATCTCAACATTGAATCTGTAATAAGGTTGTGAACATTGTGGATCAGATTATTAGATATGCGTTGAAATGTACATTATAGCATAGCGCTTCACTCGAAATGCACAGCCATGATGACGAGAAGGCAGTACTTTCCGACCGAACTCTCAATGAGAATTGTAAATTAAGATCGAACCTTAAAACAACAAGCGTATCCCAAAGTGTGGGTTAATTTGATATCGGAAATATATCAAAGAAATAAATTGAATGCACACGAAACAATCCCAAATAAGACTTCATTGCATCCTATTATTCAACCAAAAATAAGGTTTACCGTGTGGAAACAGGATTCATATCGATTTTGATGTAAGGCGCGGCGGTAGCGTAATCCCAAAACGCCAAGCCACCGTAGCGATGAATAAGTGCCGTGAATTCATCTACATCCACCATTATACCTGTGACGTTAGACGCAGCTGCCATGCAGACGATCAAGGGGCAATTGAGTTCTCGTGCATTGACACTTTCTGTCTAAATGTTAAGACACAATAAAAGAGAATAGATTTAAAACGTCTTGTATTTTATTTAGTTTTAATTGAAGGGATATGGATAGAGGAGTTGTCATTATTAAATAAGCAGATACCTTGGTAAATTATAGCTTTAAGTTACAGTTTATAATACTTTATGTTGTAAAAATGATACCAGAAACGAACTAACTGGACAGATTCCTCCGGTTAACTGTAATTTAAATGGTACAGCCAAATAATATATTGTTGTTCATAAACAGAACCTGATCAATAATCAAGACTGACTCCAGATAACACGGCAATGATGAGCGTGATTTAATTTCAACTATTTTGCCTTTTTTGAGTATGAAATCGGCCAATATATGAACAAAACAAAAATGCGTGAGGACTGGTTAATGTGGCGATCTATTGCTAAAAGATTAGTCGGCTTCATTGATGTCAGAATGGCTGCGGCTAAGGAGTGGATCTGCGCGGCGCTTGCCAGATAGGCCCCTAGCATAAATAGCCAACTGAAAATATTTCACGTATGGATAATCCATGCATTACTGGAGACAGAATAAAAAGAGCGCAACGAAGAAAGCAACGTGGAAAAATTCAGCAAAATTAAAAAAGAAAGAAGGGTAGGAGCTCCCAGGGGCAGCTAACTATCCGAGGTAAATAATTCAATATGATGCTAATTGTGCATCTCACACGTATGCCCAATAAATATTCTATTGTAATTACTTAACCGAAGGTCGAATGTTTTCATATTATTTATTGGGCTACCAGGGCCCATAGGACCGGCTCTTATACTCTGGTACCATTAGCACAAAGATATACCGATGATATGATTTGACCCACGGAATAGGGCACTATGTATGTATGATGTATGAAAGCACAAGCCTGACAGATAATGGGGGTAGAAATAAATATGGTAGAAGAAGAAGAAGAATGACTCCAGTGTGTTTCAGCATGCAGCTCACTACCGTTGGCCGTACAGCACATAAATGCTGTACGATTGCACATCCATGCACTAGAATGTTATAGGTCTGCATTTAGGCAAATTCACGATCTTGAAAGTATTAATTAATCAATTAACCAACTAAATCACAAGCCTGGTTCCAGACAGTGTCGCATAGTCTCAGATTATGCTTAGGCTGAGATATTGTCAGGTTGTCGAAGCCTTGACTGACATAAGTAAGAGGAGATGCCAGAGAGACTCGTGTGTTTCCAGATGCAGCACAACACCGGTGGCAAATAAATTAGGCACGATTTTCGCTGCGAGTATCAAAGTGTACATCTGTGCAACCGACACTGAATTATTGGTGACATGGCTTACAACATTGGTATAGGTTGTAAACATACATCACGATAATCTATAATCAGTGTTTTCAGATAAACATTAAAATAAATCCATTTAACAAGCGATGTAACAAGGTAAAGCGGATAAACCAAGGTACAAATAATATTTAGATAAATAGCAAACGAAATTCAATTGAGCCAAAATTTGTTGCAGCAATCCCATTAAAAGTCTGGAATCGAAGGATTAAAGATCGAATAGAAAGTTACCCATTCGATTTTTTAAAACAGTTTACAAGATTGCATAGACAACGATAAGAAGATTTTGAACGGGGAAAATAGATGGACACAAGGAGACGTACACGCAATATATTTTCCAACGACTTCAACGAGACCGTGCCAGAAGCGTCGGTTTTTGCTCGACAAACTTTGTGAGCTAAGTGTCGCCAGGGAAGCATGTTTGAATGATGCTCGAATGGACCCACAACTACAATCTGAATAATCGTGTGAGAATTCAACAAGAATTACCGGTGGTTGCTCCAAATTCAAATTATGGATAAGTTTATGAATGGCACCAGTACACCCACTGCCAACGAAAATAACCGCGTCATCCTGTGATGCCCTGACGGCGTTCCGAATTATATCCCTCGCTTCATGCCGAAACATGGTGGTTTGCAGAGACGTCACATTGGTAGTAGTATGAGTGTTCCCATAGGTTGGCAAAACTTCGCTATTAATAAAGTCTTCTATGAAATAAAGTGACTTTCCAGAAGCTGTCCAATCACAATAAACAGCTGAAATTGATCAACATTGAACTACAGCCTACTTTTTCGATCACCGAATGGACCACGGAAGGTTTTATCTTTACCGATTATATTGCTGTTAATATATGCCATCAGATCCGTTACTTCCGATGAACTGTTCAAAGAACCTGCTAGCTCGATAAGTCTAAATTGCGACCAGGTGGAATCCGTAGAAGGCCGGTGAATAACGGATTGGTCTTCACTCAAGGTCGGTTTAGTGGGCATCGTATAAAAGTTCCGGTGGAAAGATACGCTACGCGTACCCGGAGGTTCTGACATGTTCAGGAAATCTAAGGTTTTGTTAGACGGGATTCTGAAATGCGCAAGAGATTGAAAAACGTGTTAATAGACACTACAATAGAATATAACCATGAAATGGCAATGTTGCGGTGGTCAGTCAATAACGTGGTGCGCTGGAATGAAAAAGCTAAGCGCAGCGCCAGTCTCAGTGATGCACATTCGTTTGCCTGAGTGGGATAACAATGATCCTCATAAGAGGTGGTAGGAATAGCAATGTAATTTAGTTGGTAGTATCTCAGTCCACGTGCAGTCTATGACTGTGCGGTATTTTGCTTGGATCAGGATTGTGATTTCAAGCATACATCATTATTAAAGCCGGTGTAAATTAGATTATTATTATTATTATTAATATTATTATTATTATTATTATCATGAAGCACAAGTCTGGAGCAAGACAAAGTGCCAGGCAATATGATGCAAGAGAAGCAGATAAGCAAGTACGTAAAAGCACCTTGCTTTTGTAGTTTTGCGGCTTCCAGCCAACTATCAGGCGGAGCTTTTGGACAACATAGAGGCAAACGAATACGCCCAACTGAGTCTAGCGCTACGGTGAGTTTCTTAATCCCAACGCGCCACGTCATGGACTGGCCACCCGGTCGTTTCTCTCAGGTTCTTCCAGGCTCTGTGAATAAAGCGCGGTATGGTAAACGGTGAAGAGGCATTCTTAAAACATGTCCCAACCATAGCAAACGAGCAAGCATCAGCATTTATCTCAGTCCGTGGTCACTTGGTCCTAACAAAGGCTTGCAGACACTATATTTTTAACGCGATGCAACCACCGAATGAGAAACAATCCTATGCAGGCAACGGGTGTCAAAAACAGGATGCTGACGGACATCTTCCGCTGGGATAGACCAAGTTTCGCAGCTATAAAGTAGCGTAGCATGCACCACTGCGTTGTACACTCGACCTTTAGTATGGAGTGAAACATCGCGTCGACGACACAAATGGTGAAGGTTAGCCAACGCTACACCCGATTTGCGAACACGTTGTGAGATCTTGTTTTACACACAATCACCAGTAGAGATACAACTGCCGAGGTAAACAAAGCTGTCAACCAATTCAAGATTGACATCGCACACAGATTTGGAAGAGAGCAGCTCCAGTCCTGGGTAAGTGTTATACACTTGTTAGGCGCAAAGCACATGCCATACCTTGAAGCTTCAAGTGCCGGCGGTTCAGGACTTGTTGCATTATATGAGGTTCATCACCCAAAAGTGCGATGTCATCCGCATAATCTAGATCGGTAGCTTTCTCACCCGGCAGAAGTTCAACACCAGACCAGCTAAAGCTTTCCTTATGACATCGTCGATCGCAAAGTTAAAAAGGAACGGCAAGATAGAGCAGCCCGGCCGTACCCCACTGGAGATATTGAACGAAGACGACAATTGTTCGTGAGCTCGAATCCCGCCCGAGGTTTGGCAATATAATGCTTTCAAGATCCAAACACTTCTCGGGCACTCCATGTCTCAGCAGACAGTTCCAAAGACTTTCGCGTTTGATTGAATCGAATGCCGCTCGGATGTCAAGGAATACCACGATAGTTGGCCTATGAAATACGTGGCGTTGCTCCAGTAACTGACGGAGTGTGAATATTAGATCTATGCACTCTCGACCGGTGCTCAACGGGTGAAGCAGGATGAAGGCCAGTATTTTAAGAGATACTGCAATGAGACTGATACCTCGATGATTTTCATAAAAATCGCGCCGTCCCTTTTTGAAAATCGGAGCAATTACTGATTCTCTCCAAGGGATTAGAACGCGTTCCTCAGCCCATATGTTGGCGAACAGCGCTTGAAGTTCGCAAACCAGAGCGAAACAGCCATGTTTGAACAATGACGGCACCAAGGCATCAGCACCTGATGCCCGATGGCGCTTAAGGCTGCGGAGTACATGGTAAATCTTTTATTGAGTCGGACCTCGAGAGAAATCGACCATGGGGTACAGTGTTCCGTATCCTTGAAATCAGTGGGTGCAGAAGGCCAGTTAAACTGTTCCTCAAAATGTTCTGCCCATCGCTTCATGCGCCTGTGCATCTTAAAACTGGCGAACCATCTGCTTCACGTATCAGCTCACTGATGCCTGGTCGTCCGATTTCAGTAGTTCTGATGAGTTGGAACAATTTTCTAAAATTGCCTACAGCTGCTGCAGATTCCATTTCCTTAGCCTTAGAACTCCACCACCTTTCCCTGTCGGTTCTCAAACTGGCAACCAGTTTACGTTTAATAAGCCTTCGTGACGCATCATGTCTACTATCAGCAGAAAGCAACCGACGTTGGTCCATTAGTTGGAGAGAATTCGCAAAAACCCAGTGTTGGGAAGCCAGCCCACAGCTATCCAGCGCGGCTGTTTCCAAAGAGTTTGTATCCCATTTCATTGTTCATCAATACTATCTTTGGGAACTACAGAAAGATGCAAATTCAAATTGGCC
>JACCGJ010021036.1:0-11969 GCA_013407085.1 Atriophallophorus winterbourni | reverse complement strand
TTTTATTGTGCGGATAAGCGATCAACCGGAAAGGTCAACAAACACCAAGTAGACGGTAATGAGCAATGCGAGGTCACAGTTTGGTCTGGCACCAGCAAAATTCGAATCTCTACCAAGATGTCTCCGACATTCTCTATTTAATTGTTTATTAAAATTTACTACTAAAAATTAAAACTCGTGTATATTAGGGGCTTTAATGAACAATGCCCAAAAATTTAAGACGACTCACGGTAAGATGGCTGCAACACAGGCATCAGCAGGAATTCCACTTCCAACGGTGGCCAAACTCTGAACCAAGTGGTGGACTGCAGCTTTGGCCATTCCATATCCCAACATGCCTGTCAAAGACAACAACAAATACAGCTAAGAACCAGACAATGAGGGTGATAAGCTTTATACATAGACCATATTGGAAACAACGTTCAATAAAATCGTGAAGAATGCGCAAATGATATGTTTGGTGTACCGTGGTGTTCAAAAATAATGAAGGAAGATTTGTACGCATTGCAACATCGAACCCAAATTCTTGATAAAACCACAAAAAACGAAGTTACTAGAGTTAAACCAGGATTTAAAAGCCAACCACATGTAGATAAATATTAAATTTTATGATGAAAGCACAAGCCTGATCCAGGCAAAGTGCCGCACAGTCAGAGACTGCACGTGGGCTCAGATACTGTCAGGTTGCCCAGGCCTAGACAGATATGAGCGGGAAATAGAAATGTTACTTTACTTTCTAAATGAAAGGCACTAGATATTGAAAAGTAGAAATGTCCAAATTTTAGCTTATGTATAAATGACGCTGTCAATGTGACATGACCAAAATTACACAAAGATGTATGCATATTATCGATGCATGACTGCCATAAAATCTCAATAAACTTGCTTTTGTAGTTTGGAAGTGGCATGCATACATAAGGATTATTTGCATACAAACTTGGTTGGAGCGATTACACATGTTACATATGAGAACGGTAATCAAGCAGGAAAATGAGTATGGGGACATCAACAAAACAGCTTTCTTGCGGCTTCGATGGTCAATATCATAATAGGCTCACTCACATACAATGATGAGCTGCTTACGAGGCGGTCACTGAACACGGTTTTGAAACATCCTGCTAGCTCCGCGCGGATGTGCAATCGTGCAGTACTTTGTATCCTGCGGCTAACACCGTGCTAAATTGATTGGCCAGAGGTAGTGAGCTGCATGCTGAAATAGCCTAGAGTCTCTACAATTTCCTTTCCTGTTCTTTTTTCTTCCTTATATCTGTCTAAGCCTAGGCAACCTGACAGTATCTTAGCCCACGTGCAGTCTGTGACTGTGCGGCACTTTGCCTGGATCAGGCTTGTGCTTTCATACCATCATACCATACCATACGCGCGATATAGGATCACAATCAAATATTAAGGTTCTTTTAATACGCTCAATGAGTTGAAAACAGCTATACTTCATTCGGTCAGAATAAATGGTCGAAGTGAAATCAAAATCCCATAGGAGCTCATTAAACACTACAGAACTGCTTCAATACAAACGTGATGAATTGCTGTTGTAATATTGACAAAAAGTATGTCCACAAGACATGTGATATCGATATAATGGAGCTAATGCAAGAAAACATGTTGAAGTGAATTAAATAATTACCTAGATACAGTGTGTGATGCAAAACCATGCAAATATGGATATTTAATTCAAGCTCATGCATCTAGCGACAACCACATGTGCAGTCGTGTTTGTGTGATTGACCATGTTGGTCGTGCCAGGCTTATCCAGCAGTAGCTTCAAAGTTCGAAATTAATTACCAATTCTCCGTTATTTCAAGATTTTAGGTTCTGACTGTACATAATGATTGCGAACAGCATGAAACCAACTATAGAGTGTGACGGAAAAGCCTGAAAATAAGGGTTCTTTGTTCAAGACGTATCCAAGTGCCTATTAGTGTACTCAAGTCATTGGACAGGATGATCATATCAGTCATATGTCTAGTGTTTGCAAGTCATACAAAAAATTGATGTGAAAAATGATGATAAGCAACACAAAATATACTGAATGTTTGGTTGTGTAAGAGTGAAACGGGAATAGGGTATATTAAATTAAGTATCACTGGCATGCGACGTACTAAATGCAATCTACTGGCAGCTTACATTTTTCCAGGTCGCGCACGAAAAATGCATATTATACCAAGCGAACAGTTCAGAAACCTGAATATTAAACAGTATAATGCTTAAAACGAGTATCGATGACTAGAATTGTTCTGGTTGTCTTGGCACAAAGTAAATATTGTATAAAATCAAGGATCATAGGAGTCCTGCGATCATTAGCGAAATTATCACCTTTATACTATAAATTTGTGTTCAAGCTTCATATATTCGTGACATAATTAAGCTTGAAAAGAAGAGGGTTCATGGTTAAGACAAGGCGAGGGAGTAATGGAAACAAAAATGGCAAAAAGGATAGATATTTGCCTCAATCAAAAATATATGAGTAGTACGAGAAACCTGAAGAAACTGGTGACAAGAACAAGGAGACAGTAGTCGTATTCGGGTGGTCAACATACACAATACATTTAGGATAAATTCACACAGTAAACAAAGTACGCTAATGAGCAAAAGCAACACCTACCAGGCGTGGATTCGAGTGCGGCCTCGGCACCAGTGAAAATTAGCAGGCCCGTTGAATCGAGAAAACGAGAAGCTAATGAAGAGGAGATGCAAGAGGGCCAGACACTTTGTTTCCACGTGGTATCAGCGTTCTTAATAAAAGCTGGAATGACTATAAAATTGAAGTTTAAAACCTTTATGTGCGGCGTTGCCACCAGCCCATCCTCCAGCAACGCAAATGATTGCATTCAGCTTTGTATCCTTCAAGAGATTAGAGGTTTTCGTTTGAACTTCCAGATCTTGTGTAGTGAACGATTCAGAAAGACCAACGAGTACACTGCAATCGGCGTCCGTATTCTCTTTAAAATCAACCGAACACACCCACTAAAATAATCGCAAATCATTAAGAATTAGTACCTACACATCCTTGCTGTTTGAACAGCTTAACGCAAGCAGATCCAAGTGCACCATGGCCTCCATAAACGAGTATTCGCTTTAGGCTCATCAGGTAGATAACGACGAACCGAAGAACTGAGCTTCCAAAAGTGATAGAAATCCAATGGTGCTTTAGAGGAAAAATGTTTTAAACTGTTTTAATAAAAAGGTAAAAATCAGTGCATTTATTCGAAGGATCCAAGAGAAAATCTTCTGTTTGACGCAGAATGGTATGTATAAAAGAGTTTTAGAGAAAAAAAAGAAATAGGAGGGATTAGCATGTGAAATGTATTGGTATAAGCAGGGATCCACTTTCTATTTAATCTGATTTTGTGTAGCTGGTAAGACGGGTGGATTGGTCGGCTTCATTTATGTCGCAAAGCGCGCCAGTTCACACGTATCGATCTAAAGCAACAGAGTTGCGGACTATTACCTAGTGTTGGTCATACATTTGAAAGCCGTTGAATGAATGTGCAAAGCTTGTTCTGAAGTTTCGTAGGAATGAGATTCACGTCATCTTCACATTTTGAAGTGAAGAAGAATGAAAAGTTTTATTTAAAAATATGCGAAATTTAAGAGCCATATTAATGTTCAACTAAACGTGACATAACTGCTCTAGCATTTCCAATCATAGGTGCAACGAACAAAAGGGAAAATGAGTTTGCAGAAAGAGGGAGCTATGCACCAGTTATCCGCTCATGGGTTTTCACTCCGGATTTTCTTTGGTGTATTTCCCAAAGTCTTTCCCACTACTTGGTATCCTGCAAGGCAGTTTTTGAGAATCTGATTTTTACTCTTTATTGACGGACTGTGACTAATAACTCACTAGCTTTATCTGCCAAAGTAAGTTGGTTTTAATGGGACCTACACCCCAGTTCGCAATTTTTAATATCAGTGAAAGCGGTTCCGGTTACTTACTTTACTTTTACTTTTGTGCGACTATCTCCTCCTGGAGGATGAGTCGGCTTCAAAGAAGATTCTTGGAAATTTGGGTACAAAGCGGCGTCTCCAGCACCACTCGGCGTTTGTTCGAGTCAGCTTCTCTAGCCTTTGCACAACCAAGTGCGACCTGCAAGGCAGCAGGGAGTTGCCGGAAAGAGGTGGTCTACCAGACTCTGTTCCAGGTTTTTCCTCAGGGTTTTCTCCCGAAGCCTTTCCCGCGATCGGGTGTCCCACAAGGCAGCGGAGGTTTAAGATCAGGGTTTTCCTTCCCTTAGATGAAATGCCCTCCCGGGCTAACGAGCTACATCTGCCCGGTTGACTCGTGTGAAGCACGCAAGAAGGTTAGTACCCGAGCTCGTTCGGCAGAGGCAGTGTCATTCGCATGCCACATGGAAGAATTTTGAATTCAAAAGAGGTTTCTGAAAGGAACTATAGTTCGTTGTTGATAGTTTCTAAAAATTATATATTTCTCGTGGCCCGTGATCGCAATGCATGCACTGGGTCAGTAGATGCGGCAACAAATCGAATTTCCAGTTGATTTGGCTTAGGATAGCACAATTAAAATACTGAAAGTCGAAATGAGTTTGCGGACAACAAGCACCATATTCCATGAGCTTAGTTATCGTTGGCATCCTCCAGTCGATGTCGCGCACGGATTGAAATCACAAGCGCATATCGGTTTCATGCCTCCAATCGTTTCATATTAGTACACAGTTCCATTCAGGCGGTACCAGAACCTTAATAAACACCGGAATAGGTTATAATTGAATAACTTAATTGAATCTTTCAAGCACCTACACAGAGCACAAATTGTCTCGCTGGGCTGAGCATTTTCATGATCAATTTTTTCTTGACAATACCGGCTAAACCGTTGCCTTCTATTCCATTTTTAATCATTCCAGATGATTCGACGCCTTGAGCCACGCGGAAACTAGGCTCTGTATTAAGTCAGTGAAAAAATTTAAGCCAGCTGGTCCCGATGGACAAGCACGGGTTCTGTTCAAGGATCGCTTACTTTTTAATTTTGTTTGGCTGGTTCAACGGATGGATTAGCCAGGTTCATTGATGTATTGGATGACGCCAGTTCACAAACGTTGATCTGAATGGTTCCTACCTTCGAACGCCGTAGACGCTACGCAACCACGTGGCATCCACACCCTCCCCTTACAGTAGAACAGCCAAATCTTTACTTGACCGCCTTGTCGCCGACGCCAAATACGAGCGGGTTTATGGTAGAGGACAAGTTTTGTCAGCTCTAGGTCCGTCTTTCGGGGACGGGGCAAAATAAGTGCTGTCTTCACCGTTGGATGTGAAAAGAGAGCGTTAAGTACCGGTCAGTACAACGGACGCCCAAGATTATCCTAAGGCACTAACGAACACTTTTAAAGACTGCATATCCTGTGAGCTCATTGGTCATGTCTCACATCCATATACCAATAAATGAAGGATCGCTGCATGGTAAACAGGTATTTTACTTTCGAAACTGATCCCATGACTGCGCGAAAGAGTATCTCCCAGTTAAGAAATGCAAAACGCGTATGATCAACCTTTAACTTCACTTAATCTTTCGCTTGACCATTGGGTGACATATTCGAAACGAGGTTTTTGAAGATTGGAACATATTCGATCGGACAGCCTTGTACAGCTAATTGCTGGATGCCTGGTGTAACGCTATAAAAATGCTTCGGTATAATTTCGAGGCCGACTTTTGCAACAGGTTTAATAATGCGATTTAAAAGCATTCGTAGCATTTTCGTCAAAAAAACACCTGCATCATCAGCATAGTCGAGATCGGAGATCCACTGAAACTTGAACCCGTTGATAGTCCGTTAAAGCCTGTTTTATGATCCAGCCGTCGAAAATGTTGAACGGAACTGTCATAAATGAATGAGGCAGAACGACGAACAAGACTTACAACACCGAGATCCACACCTGCTGGATATCTTCATACTGGATTGTGGGACTATCACAGACAGAAACATGCGACGAAGTGGACAAGATCACGCATCGATTCCTGCAAGATTTTGCCTTCGCCCACTGAACCACTGAAATTGAGCTATTGAGACACGTGAAATTGGTAGTCATAAAACGAGGACTAACAAAAGAAACATATAGATGAGATCCCTGGATAGTTAGATGGGCAGATTGGCCCAAACTAAAGATTCGTGTGAGACTGAAGTGATCATCATCATCATCAAACAACATGGGCACTGTCTCTGACCATAAGTGAGACCGAGTTTCTCAAAACACCATTCTGACGTCCGTAAAAGAGATCGAATTGAATCTTGCTTATGCATATGCCTCCTCAGGAAAGGTACCAGACTATTCGCTACGAAGGATCGTAAACTGTATTTGTAGTTATTATCTAAAAATATCTGCAAAATTTGGTCTGTTTCATGCTGCATCTGGATGCTGTAGATTTTGCACGGATCTTAATTACCCATAATGGTAGCTGATTTGTGATCGTAATTATGAAACCGCTGAGTGGATTAAGAACTAGTAAATTAATTAATTGTCCACCAAGCATTACTCATAAATTACTGCTTCGGTACAGAAACAAAGTTGTAATTATCGTGTTAACTGTTAGACAAATACTACCTAATAATACAAGCTTAAAGTTTCGAAAATGTAGATGAAATTAGTATAGTGCCCGGAGTATTGCTTATCGTTGTGAGCGCTGCGGGAGAAATTGTCACTCCCGAATCGGACTGTTTAGTCATTCTGAAAGCTATGGAGTATGAAACCAACACGCACGTCAGAACAGCCACAGAGACGTTCTACAAATCTTGTCATGGGGTTTGGCCTCATCAGCTACGAGGAACATCTTACAACTCTACAATTGTTCTCTAAAAACTACAATCGCATCTGATTCGATCTGATTCTGGCGTAACGGATATTGACGGAAGAAAATCACAAATGTAGGGGTATACTGGAAATGACCTCACACTCGGGAAATCGTGGCCATCAATTGAAGTTAGCATCATCATCATTATCACAGAAAGCATAACACCGGTAGCGCGTACCGAATGCTTAACTGCCACACAACCATGAAAAATAAAAATCCTAAAACATTGGGAAGAGTGGGACTTAAATAGCTACGGATTCTATAGAAGAGTAAGCCTACACCTCGAATGGAACATGCATTCAAACAAGTTTCGTGAACGAGTAGAGCGACATCAGCACGGCAGCTTCCTTGCGGCTTTCACTGTCATGCGTCATAAAAAGCTTTTCTCGTCACTCCGCTTGACAACATAGAAGGTTAAGCAAACACTCCAAGAAGATGCTTATTGCAAGACCGCCATTGAACACGGTTTCTTGACATATCCTGAAGCGTAACTAGTCATTGCGATATCTGATCGCGTGGACACCAGCCTGGAAGACGCGCTGTGCCACCTTTGGTAAGGTTACTAGTAAGGTTTTTTAACTGCTTATGCCATGTGACGGTTTGCCCACCCCGAGATTTACGCCAATCTGGATGTGGCGTCGCAAAAAGAATCTGTTTCGGAAGTCGGTGGTCCGGCATCCGTAAAACGTGACCTAACCAGCGTAACCTATGCAGGTTGATTTGCTTCTCTATATCAACATTACTACCGAACAACTTATTTCGGAGAGCATCGGTGGGTATGAGATTGTAACAGCTAACTCCTAGAATGTTGCGGAGACATCGGTTGTCAAATATTTGGAGACGCTGAAAGTGTTCTTTACGTAGGGTCCAGGTTTCACACCCATACAGTAACACAGCAAGAACTGTCGCTTTATAGACTCTACCCTTGAGTAACAGAGACAGTCCTTTCTGACGCCAGAGGTAACCTAGGTTGCGGAATGCTGCGGTCGCTTTAGAAATGCGTGCCGAGACCTCGTCATTTAACGATGCAGAATTATTGATACAACTACCGAGATACGTAAAGCGATCTGCAATTTCAAGCGCCTGATTTTGAAGTAAAAAAGTGCTGTTTGATAATCGATAGTTCAATAGTTCAATAGTATATTTATGGTAAAATAAGCACATAGCTTCAAATAACCACAGGATGTGTTTACAGTGGATCGAAAAATAGGGTAGAGAAAAAAACGTCAGAATGGGGTTCGAGGGAATAAATTGGTCAGTATAATCAGTACGGGTGCGGGGAGGCCTTATAGCGGGCCACACTCGCTTTGGAGTTGCGTCTTCCCGAGTTCGCTGGGCGGGTGCGTTCTTGGACAGTTAAAAGGTTGGGGTTCAAGCCAAAAGCTTGTAGGGTAACCTCACGACAATGTTCAAAATATGGGTCCGTGGAAGTTTGGGCAGTTTCGAAGGAATGTGAACGCGAATATACGCTGGAAAGAAAAGAAGGGTGCAGTATCAATGAGTACAAATATGACTGAAGTTAAAAATTGCGCAGTATATTGAAAAAGTGGAGATCAAGGCGCTCCTTAAAAATGCTAAGAGAGGGGGCGGAAATAACTGATGGGGGTAGGGAGTTCCAGGTGCGAGGGACTCGAAGCGCGAAAAAATTGCTTCGGCATTCAAGTCGGCTGTACTGATGGGATAACTTGAGGTGGTGTCCGCGATTCCCGGAAGGTGGGGCCAACGACAGCATCCCGCTGCACGGGTGTCCATCCTCCGTCAAAATGCGGTAAGTCAAAATCATATCGCCGCGAATGCGACGGTACTTGGTGGAGAAGAGATTAAGCACTTGGAGTCGAGCTTCGTAGCTCATGTAACGCAAACCCTTGACTAACTTCGTAGCTCGTCGTTGGGGCTGCTCCATGATGTGTTGATCGCGCTTTAACCATGGATTCCAGACGGAAGCTGCATATTCCAAGTGTGGTCGAACATACGCATTCAATAGGTGCTTGAAAAGCCGGGGGTCAAACGAACCGAACGCTCTTCTGAGAAGTCCAACATTCCTGGTTCGCTACGGTGGATGCCTGGGCGCACTGAGCAGAACAACCCAGATCGTCTTGCGTCAACACGCCGAGGTCTTTCTCCTGCTTGCAGATCTGTAAGCGAGTTCCACCTAGAGAGTACACGGGATCTCCTCGCCGACGCACCAATAGTACGCGACATTTGTCGGTGTTGAACGGGAGATTATTACAAGCGGCCCAGCACTGTAATGAGGTGAGGTCCGACTGTAGATCTCTGTTGTCCGTGGGTGAGCGGATGACGCGCCATAATTTTATGTCATCGGCAAATAGAAGGAGAGGAGATGTCACATATTTTGTAATGTCGTTGATAAACAACAAAAACAAACGCGGACCCAGAACGGATCCTTGGGGTACGCCGCAGTAAACTGGGAAAGGTTCGGAGAGCTCATCCCTGACTCGTACACGCAGAGATCTGGGACCAAGAAATGCTGCCATCCATGTTAACAGCGGAGGACCTATTCCAATTGCTCGTAATTTCTCAAGGAGTATCGCATGATCAACTCTGTCAAACGCCTTGGAGAAGTCTAAATATATGACGTCTACACCATACCCTTCATCAGCGGCTTTGGTCCAATGGTCCTTGGCGAATAGTAAGTTAGAAGTGCAAGATCGACTCCGCCTAAAACCATGCTGCCCCGCTGTGAGTACATTCGAGCGCTCCATCACAGTCATGATGTGATCGGCGATAATCGATTCCATCACCTTCGAGAGGACAGGAAGCAACGTGACCGGGCGATAATTTGCTGGGTCACTGCGGTTGCCACTTTTAAAAAGTGGGGTGATGATTCCGTCTTTCCAGCCATCTGGGACTTCGGAGGCATCCAATAAACGCTGGAAGTAGTGAGCTAGAGGTTCAGAAAGCTGATCAGCAACCGCCTGCAATGCTTTCGGTGTAATGCCGTCGATTCCCGGGGACGAGTTGGTGCGCAGTTGCAAAATTTTGTTTCGGACGGCCGAAGGGGTAAAATCAACACTTGAAATAAGAAAAGAGGATGAAAAAGGAGGAAGAGAGATATGAGGAGACACCGAAGATCCTTGAAATATTGGCATATAATGTTCCTTCAAAGCATTTGCAGCTTCCTTTGTGGTAGTCGTGTTGCCGTGCTTGGTGGTAAGCGAAGGGATACCAGTCTGAACCTTCCGTTTATTGTTGATGAATTTGTACAAGAGCTTATTGTTTTCCAGAAATTGACCGGTGAGTTTGCTTTGATAATCAAATTTATCTTGGCGCACCAGTCCCGTGCAATGATTTCGTAATTTTCTGTAACACTCCCAATCATTTGGCAGTTGTGTCAGTTTGAACTCAGTCCACGCGGCATTTCTGCGGCACATCCATTTACGAGTTCTGCTCCGAATGAATGTGTCGGTGGTTTTTCGCAGGACGGGTTTTGAGACTGAAGAAAGCTCTAGCATCTGGTGCCACTTGGTAACAAAATTTTGCCAAACTGAATCCGGACCGTCCTTTAACATGAAATCGAAGCTATTGGCGGCTACAACGTCATAGAAAATGCCGTAGTCAGTGACCGTCCGTAACTGAGAGTCCTCATGGTTGAGGTAGTTAGCATAGCACACGAAGTCAAAAGTTAAAACTATATGGTCACTTTTGCCTAACGGAGTTTCACTCAAGATTTCCTCAATCATCAACTCCTCATTCGTCAGTAAGAGGTCCAATAGAGAAGGCGTGTCAGTTCCACGAAAACGTGTCGGTTCAGTCACGTGATTGTACAAAGGGTGACTTCCTATCAGTTCACGCAGCTCCCAAGCAAAAGTATCGCGGGAGGGGTCAACAGTCAAACTGGGTGAATTGAAATCTCCCATCAACAAGACGTGACTATGTTGCATTGATAAGGCGAATCGCAAGGAGTGTAATAGGTTGACATCAGCAACAGGTTGAGCATTTGGTGGGCGGTAGATCACAGCCAGTAGAGCAGAGTCACAGTTTCTAAGCTGCAAGCGGCACCACAGTGAATCTATGGTTTGCAGATGAATGTGAGATAGTGGTTCACAGTGGAGTGAGGAATTATAGTACAAAAGAACTCCACCACCCTTGGTGGGACGATCTTTCCGAATGGCAATCATACCAGGAAGTGAAATTTCGGCGTCTGCAACGGAAGATGATAACCATGTCTCAGTCACAGCTATCACGTCGAAGCGTTGAGCAGCGTGTCGAAGACGAAGTTCAGGAAGTTTACTGAGTAGGCCTTGGGCGTTCGCATAGAAACACTTCAGGCTCTCGCGCGATAAAGCGGAGTCTGCAGAGTTGTTTTGGGCGTCCATTACGCCGATCCTAATAGGACCGGCTGGCTTAAGTTTTTTGAGACATCAACACTTTTATCGGCAGAATCACACTGAAGCTTGTCGATTCGCTTTTTATCGAGGGCAGAACGGAGGCGAATCTCGGGAGGTGCAAAACGTTTGTATCGGTACCAACTCTGTAACGCATCATTCACCATGGATTCTGATTGAAAAGTTACTTTGAGTATGCGGGGAATAGAGCCCTTGTAACTGGGGGAAACAGGTAAACGTTTCAAACCAATCGTCAGAGTGTCAGTGATTTTGCTTTGCTGTTGTATGAAACGCCACTGCTCGCAGTCGTGTGTAGTGTTTTTATTGGCATCATTGTCATTTAGTTCTGGAACGCCATGAATAAAAACGCTTTTCTTGTCATTCTTCAGCTTCCAGTTGAAGTTCGTTTCTTTCTTGGCTTGTCGCTCAGCCCATGACACGTCCGGAAATATGCGGATGGGTGAATTGCTTTTGCGCAAAGTGTATGCAGAAAGTAAGACGGATTCAACATCCTCCAAGGATGTTAGGGTGATTCGCAATAGTCTAGGCTCGCCAATATGTAATGATTTATGGTGCCTGGACAGACGTACAATGTTCCCGGCCGCTGCAGAAACCTTCATTGAGTCACATATCGTCTGCCACTGTTGTGCATCTTGCACCTGGCGAGTTTTGAAACAAGGCGAATTTGCCTCTGGCACATTGGTGCATATCACGGTTAGCACCTCATTGCAACGGGAGCTTGTTGTGTTGGTCACTTTCTTCACTGCTGTGAACTTGGCACGAGTGTAGTCTTTTGCAATCCC